>VVHJ01042652.1:9496-26594 GCA_015107715.1 Tylochromis polylepis | reverse complement strand
AAGTTGAATTCTTGAATGTTTTGTCACGGTCCTGGGTCGGTGACCCAGTGGTTTTGATTTGTATTATTGTTATTTGTCTTGAGTTCACCCTAGGCCAGTCTGTGTGCCGTCATTTCCTGTTTTATGTTGAAGATCTGTGTCTGTGGTGAATGTATTCAGTTTTGTCTGTATGTGTCGTCTGGGTTATTGTGTTCAGCTGTGTTGCCCTCCTGTGTCCGGTCCCCTTATTAGCTCTGTGTATTTAAACCCTGTGTGTTCTGGAGTCGGTGTCGCGTCGTACCCTCAACCCTCATGTATTCTCATCCTGTCTGTGTGTTCCGTCTGCCAGCCTGCCTACCGGTCTTTTGTTCGTGTGTGTGTGTATGTTGTTGTTTGGAGAAGACAACAAATAAAGCCACTTAAGGTCATTTTCCACCTCTACGAGTCCTGCATTTGGGTCCACCATTCCGCCTGCCACACAGCAGATCATGACACTATTTCAATATTTGTGGTTAATGAAATCTTATATTAGGTTATTAGCTTATATTAGGCCTATGCCCTGCAGACTGTATGTATCATTGCTATATCATTTTTATATTTAGAAACATCCACCATGCACACCAATAAAATTCATGCTAAAGATGTAAAACAACACAAAAAAATATTTTTTAAAAAAGAATATGAAAAAGGCAAGGTTAAGCTACTCCATAATATGGCCTGCGCACTGAAACGTATATTTACAATCTGAGATGAGGAAATCTTTGTTTTTCTGTAAAAATCTTCTGCTAAATTTAAATGTCCCTATGCTAAACAGGAAATTAAGCATGATTGAAAAATACTTACTTTATAATTTGTGTCTTAATTGCTGCTAAATACCTACAAGTCGCTACTAAAGATTACTTATGTACAGCTTAAATTGACTTACAATATAATTATTTCATCTTTTCTGTAAAATATCTGAAGTTTTGCACAACTTAAATTACTTATGCTTTACTTACTTTTTTTGTCTCCTTTGCTGTAAAATTCTTGAAATTACTTACTCACTGGATTACTTACTTATACTTCTAATAACTATTCTGCTAATTCCTGTAAAACCCTAACTTGTTCCTCCCTTAATGTACTGTAGTGTACTTACCTTCAAGTATCTGTAGGTAAATATAATTACATCATATTTTCAAAGACAATACCGTGAAATTCCATTTAATTACAAAGGAATTAGTCACAGGCCATATCATAATGTGTTTTGCTTCTATTTAAGTCAACGGAAACACTTGGAAATAATGTGGATTACTTACACACAGTGATGGGAATAACGGCGTTAAAAGTAACGGCGTTAGTAACGCTGTTACTTTTTTCAGTAACTAGTAATCTAACTACTATTTCTATCGTTACAACGCCGTTATCGTTACTAAGAAGAAAATGCAGTGCAGACGTGTTACTATTTTTCAACACGCAGATGGTTGAAGCTGTCTTCAGCTTACTGGGAGCTAGGGGGTCCGGAACAATGGCACAAGTGCTACTGATTGGCTGAGAAAGAATAAAGTAGTCATGGTAAACCAATCACATGAACAATTTCAGATGACATAGCAACAAGATGCTATGTCAACCCAAGACAAGGGTGAAGTTTTAGGAGTGACGGCAGGGAGAGAGAGCAAGTTTTGAGATTTGTGACGTGTAGCGTGTTTGGAGTGTGTCGTTAGTGTGTTGTGTAGTTAGAGTGTAGTGTAGTCATTTTTTTGTTGTGTGTGTCAGCACAATGAGGCGACTGCTGAATGTCACAGTTGCTGCCAAAAAGCCACCAAAGGCAGACTGCAGTGTAGACTGCAGTGTAAACCATCAAACAAATAGTTCTATATGTTGCTATTATGTAAAAGCACTAAACTACATTCACCTTAATGTGATTTAATGACCTTTTGCATTGTAGTCAAAAACAAGACAGTGTCACAGAATAGTGACAAAGACAAAGATCTACAGGAAGTTATGTCTGCTTAAAAACAACATCAGCAGCTTTGCAGGCCGAAGCTGTGCATCCTTTTTCCACATACAAATATTCCATCTATTGATATTTTTGACTGACTAACATCTGAACAACACCCCAATAGTAATTACTATTTTCAGTAAATTCAGTGTAATGCTTTGCATGTTTTTGCTTAATTGACACCATCAAAATAAACCAAATGAAACAATCTGTTTGAAAACAAAAATGTCATCACCTGTAGGAGCAGTCATGCACAACGTAACCAATCACACAAACACATTATGCATTGCATAAAGCATCTGCCCCAATTTGTTAACAGCACTTTGTTGGAAAATGATTGAAAGATAGTTTTAGTTATCCATTCTGTGATTAACTCCAATCTATATTTGAGAATTTGTGTCATTATGTGAGGTGATACAGATTAGTTGTGGCAGCTTGTGTTAGGGAACAGCCAAGCTAGAGACTGTAAGGCAAAGAAACCTATGTTTAATCTCAAGTACAATCATCTATGCTATCCTATGTGTTAGTATGAGTGATGTGTCTCCAGTCCCACCTATAATTGGCCACTGTGACCTTAAAGACAAGCATAAAATCTTTCTAATAAGTACAGTTTGACAGGAGTAGACCTAAGACTGAACTGCAGCTGAACTGCATTTGAAGTAATGCATGCAGTGCAGTGCTGCTGTACTTGCTGCCTTGAGTCAGCGATGCACAAAAGCATTGCCAGCTAGTGACAAAAACCAAAACTACACTAGTATGTTTTAATTGTCTGGGACATTTATTAATTGGCTGCAAAGGGTGAGAATTGTTCAACAAATACAACTAGGCTATCAGCCCAGGATTTCTGACGGTATAGTCCAACCGCAGATGCAAAATATCAGTTTTCATGGTAGAAAATGCACAAAGAGCTCGCACACAGCCTTATCATGAGTTTGCTTGTTGACGGTGTCAAAAGAGTCAACACATTTTGTTACATGACTATATGTTACAATTGTTTTCCCTAAGAGGATGACAAGCTAAATCAAAACAGGCAGAGACTGGAGAGTTTGTGTTTATCTGACAGAAGCAATTAAAAATGTCTACCCAAACATAATAAATGAGCGTGCCGATACCTCGAGTGTGACATTAGCTGCATTGTTTTAGATTAATAGCATTGACAAACACTTTTCATTTAATTTACTATATCACTTCACTTCTGTATTTCACAGTGTGACTTAATAGAAGATAAAGAAATGAGGGTGGCCCCTAAGTGTGAAATTAGTACTGAGCCATCTCCTGTCTCTGCTCACATGAGAAATAACGGTATCAGTGAGCATGATGGATGTACATTATTCTGATGATCCAGCATGTGTGTGATGAGACTGATATGGTAATCTGTAAGCAAAATGAATTCTTACTTTGTGGTCTCCTCAATACTCAGGGATCAGATTTCTCCTTCTCATAAATGTTATCGCTAGTCAAGAGTGCAACACGACCCTCTGCAGTGGTCATCTTTCTTAAATTATGAAGAACTAATTCAAATTCTCTCATTTCAGCAGACATTTTGCAGCATTAAAAGTGAGAAAATATATGTGATGTATTTGCTTTATCTGGATAATCAGGAATGTATATTTCAGAATGACTGATGCAGTAGAACACCCTCTACAACCACATAATCTATGTATAGTGTTACATGGAATAGTTGTGGAGGTTCATATCTTGAATTTCGATTTAAAGAATGGCTATCTTCAAAGTTTACTTTTCTTAAATATAAGTATCCATGTCCATGTCATTTCTCATATTATTTGCTTAATCCTAGCATAGCATCCTCAGTGACTGGTTATCTTCGTTGTGCACTGAAATTAGACCAGCATGTATCATATCTGACTTGCAAAGATGTTACTCAAAGAACTGTTATTTACTCAGAAAGTGTGCTGCAGCAGCTATAAACTACTTGTCCTCCAAGGTATTACCAGGCTCTTATCACACCCTTTACTCTAGATTAATTTTTCCTCTTTGTCCACATTTAGGTGTTCTGTATCTGCAGCAGCGAGGGTGCAATTTTAAGCCTCTGCACACATCAGTTCTGTCTGGGTCCTCGCTTACTTTCAAACCTAGTTTCACTATTGCTCAGTATTCACTTTATGGCATAGGTTCAGTCTTTCTTGTTAGTGCAAAATACAACATTGCTTTGGCAGAGTAGCCTGTGCTAAAGGCTAATGTTAGCAATGTTGCTAATACATAAGCATGTTAGCATGCTGACCTTTTAACTATCTGATAGCAAATACTGCCAAATACTGAAATATGAAAGGGACTTTCACTCATGTAAGAGCTTGGGTCGTAATTCAGTAGGGATCAGAGGCTGAAAAGACTTCATCATCAACTTTTATCTGACTATGGATGTAAAAAAAAAAACTGAGGCTAATACTTTTTTCATCATTCCATTTTAAACTTAATTTCTCACAAAACATGGGCAGAAATGACCCAAATGCAGACTCATAGGCAGATGGAAGTAAAGCAAAAATGAGCTGGCTTTTGTAAATCTGGAGTAGAAGATAGCAAAATTCTGTTGTGTTCAAAAAACACAACAGAATTTTGCAAGGGAAGGTGCAAATAAAGCTGGAATATAGTGTGACTTGACAAGCAACTAAGGCAAACAGAGGCTTAACATGGGTACACAAAGAAATTAGGCAGAGTGGATACACCAGGGTAAAAACACAGCTGGAAATATTAAAGGAATTATAAAGGATGTAAAACTGAATATAAGACACAAGCTAGGAAAGCCTACCAAAATAAAACAGAAACTGACAGATTCACGGAATCACTAACAGAGACAGAAACAAGACAAAAGTATACTGGGAAGGCTAAACTAAAACACAAGTGATGAAAATATAAATACTCAACTAAAAACAAAACAAACAAAAAAACCTAACATACATAATGAAGAAAACATAACCAACAAATAAGCTTGGAATAAACAGAAAAAAAGTGGATAAGCATGAATTTAACAGTCCAAAGCTCAAAACTCTAGGGCAAAAACCGTTTACTATGACAAAATTGTTCTTTTTATTTTTTTTCTCTTCTAGGTCAAGCTACAACTAGAGATAGGACATTTACTGCATTGCATTCTTTGTACTGTACATTCCTAATTCTCCCACAGTGTTTGCTTTGGCCTCCAAGAAGTGCCATATGGTAATAGAATAACTTTAGGAACAATGCACTTTTTTACTTTGAGCCAGAGATCAATTAATGCAAAAACATTTCATTTCAGAGCATTTATTTCCATAGTTTCGGATGCTTCCTGATCCTCTGAGTTACTTTTCTCCCACTCCCTGGCCTTCTTCTGTTGTTTCTTTTTCGGCGTGTTTTTCCCCCGCCGGAAAGACAGTGCAGAAGATTACCAAACACAGATTGCATTGATTGCTGGGACTAATTGAAAGGAAAGCATCCCTGGTGCGAAGCGCATCTGCTTGCCTGTGCAGAAATTGGCATCTGTGCCCTACCTCACCTCATCAGGCAAAGGAGCCAAGAAACCTCGCTGCTGTCGACCACTTAACTCAGCGCTCAATCACACTTTGGGAAGATTCCTTTTGGATGAGGTAACAGCAGACAGAGCATGTTTGGGGGGGAAAAAAAACAAAAAAAACAACAAAAAAACCCACCCACCCCTCCTGTTCTTGACGAGAGAGACCACGGGGGAAATCATCCACAAAGACGGATGGAAATTCAGCAGAGCAATTGATGCACTTCTCCGTTTGGCTGGGACAAGATCTGAGGGACTATAAAACACTTGTCGAGGAGGAAGTGCAAAGAGAATGAGGCTTCTGCTGTTGCTGCCTCCAATATTTTGCACAATTGTTCACCATGCTGAATCCTCTAGATTGGCACTGATTGAGGAGCAGTGTTTAGCATACTGGGCATTTCATTACAGGCCACTTGATTTTCCAAGACAATGGCACATTTGATTGAACATCAGGGCAGGAAATTGTCACAGCTTTTGAAAAAACAAACAAGAGATTACAAAGTGCCACTTCCTAAATTCATAACACTGACAGTGAAAGACAGAACAGGTTTCTTTTCACTCTGATTGACCAATTTTCCAAAGTACTGCAGAATCCTCTGAGTCTAATGAGGCTGAGTATTTTCCGCTTGTCCCCTTCTCTCCAAATGACACAATTCAGGAATTTTGTAAAGAGATAACCTTTTTGATAACCTAATTTTGTACCAGATAACCTTTGGTATGTGATGAGGTATATAAAAGTTTAATAATCTGATAATCCACCCGTTTACTTGTGACCTGTTCAGGGTTAGTGCTTTTGTAACAAATATGAACAGCAGCACATCCGGGGCCTCCCTCCTTCTGCTGGGATGGGCACGCAGTTGTCATCGGGACGTGTGGCCTCAGGTCTTCAGAACTGTTGAGGGCTGCGGATGGCCCGGGTCTCCTGGATCTTTCTTTGTCTGCCTCTGGCTCCTGGGGTGTGTTATTGCAGCTTCCCACCCTCATTATCAAGTATGTTTCCTGATACAGACACATACTATGACACACACACACAACAAGACTGATAAAAGAAACACAAAGAAGAAGAGGAGCCTATAGAGGATTTATAGAGCTCATCTTGGAAAAGCGAATGTGTTTGGCATGACATTCATGACATTCAGATCATAATTCTGATTGTAAAAGCTGCCAGATAAGACAGGCTACAAAAAAAAAAGAGAAAAGACAATATTTTTCACTTTGGTGCTACAAAAACACATCGGCGGGATTCTCATAGAGACTGTGGATTCTCTCCTGATGCCACTGGCAATCACAAATGGAGGACAAGCTTATTCACACAGTTTGAGGGAAGTTTGGTTCAGCTTTTAAGAAAAAAGTGAAAGGTTTTGAGAAAAGTAAGCCAAACTGTTAGGCCTCATGGAAACTTCTGAAAATATACTTCTGGAAGTTCATTTTAGCTTTTGCCTGTTCTCCTCCTTGTCCTGTTGGTTGTTGTGGGCTGAACATTTGTGAGTTTCCAACATGACTTTATTCATTTTTGTAAGGTAAATCTTCGCTTTGCATTGGAAATCGTATTGAGGTTCACTAAAAAGGTAAAATCCATGATAAAACATTTGATTTGAAAGGTTATCTTCTACTTTTTCAAACTATGTGACATGAATATTAAGAGATTATAACAGCATTATGTTTGGTTTGCACTCTTACTTCTCAACTAACTTTGTGGCTTTATTGTGAAGCTCAATGCCATCTTAAGCGATGCACAATTGGGCATGGGATTTGTGCTATGTCATGATTTTTAATACTTAAGATAATAGCGTTGCTGCTACTCTAGCTGTTTAAACTTGTCCTCTTTCAGTACCGCTGCTGCTTAGAACAGTCGTGCTTCGTGGATTGTGAATTTGCGGGTTCATTTGCATGCAAATCCTATAATATGCAAAACTGCTGAATAAATGAATTACAGGCATTGGAACGTACATCACTGCAGGATTTGACAGCATCCAACCTGATGCCTTAGGTGTATCACCTATATGTACTTTTTATAACTTCTGACAGATGGTTTAGGTGCTGTGATGTGACTATAGATGCTTTGAAAGGATGCATGCATGTTTTTTTAACAGGCATAAAACTGACTTTGACATGTTAGCTTACACAATCCAACCTTAACCCAAATGTAGCTGAGAATGTGAGCATGCCGTAAGTGTCAGCAAAGGGGCAAATAAAGTATATGCATGGAATGAGTGTTTGTCCATTCAGTATGTATACAATCCTTTGGAACAGTCGATTCTTACAGCCAGAACCAAAATGTAATATATAATTATATTAGAAAGAAATTTAATGAATTTGAATTTAACTCAAATGATTTGAATAATTTATAATTGAAGAAATTACTGCATGTTTTAATTACTTCAGAGTACATTTTTATTCTTTTTTTGTATTTGAGATGTAATATGAAGATATTATATGTATGTCTAATATGTTCAAAAAACACACACAGAAAAAAAGTATACATATAGCAAAATGTATGTTTCCTCTTCAGAAGCAATGTTTTATTTAAGCATCACTTGAGGTTGATAAAATGGTGGCTGGCCAGTCCAAATCTGACTCCCAGATGACATTATAGTGGTTCAATCCCACTGATCCAATCTTATTAACAAGCCAATAAGACCAATTTAAATGGCTCAAGAAACCAAACTCCCAAAATTGCAGTGCAGTAAAGAATCAATAGGATGCAAGGAGCATTAATCCACGGAGGCCATACCCTGTAACTCAAGCGTTGCAAAGGGTCTGCTGTCGGAGGTCTTTTCCGGATGTCAAAAATGGGTCAGTCCTGTCTATGGCAGCACAAGAGGGGGCTACACAATATCAACTAACTAGATTGTACTGAGTTTAAAACTCAGCCTCTTTTTTGAGCTGCTAAAGTGCCATTACTTGAGGCATGTTTATTGTTGCCTCTTCAGTCATGGACCATTAGAGGGTGAGGCTAACAGTCATAACAAAAGACATAGGGCCAGATTTACTAACATGTTGCGCCAGCGCAAGCTGGGTTTTGGCATAAAAAAGAACAGTCAATATTTACAAAGAGAGATTTTCAGAGTGTGACAATGACAAGATTGCGTGTAAGAACTCATATTTTTGCAACTGAGCATGCTACATAAGTATTTCTGGGAGTTCTTTTATCAAGGCGGGAAATATAGGGAGGAGAATATTGAAATCAAGTGTTTGCAACATGATGCTTACTGCTAATTGCACTAATATTTAACGCAGAAAAAAAAAGATATTAAAGTGACCTGACTGTGCCTCTGTTTAGAAAAGACTGCAACTTTTGTAAATTATCGGTAAAACTAAACCTCTGAGCAGTATTTGAGGATTGCGCTCATATCCTCTTTTGTCCCATTTAGTAAATGTTGCCCATAATGTTACAATTCTTTTTGTGCAGCATCCAATCAGAACAGGCCTTGTGACTGTTTTTTTTATTACTGTTTATTACTTTGAGACTACCAAAGCAATAGCGGGCCACTTTCAGAGGGTTGACTTTTTTTCTTTTCTTGATTATTTGATCACAGTGCTGAGTAAGTCAGTTTAGTAGTAGCAAACATTAGTACACTAAAATAATACATGATATTGTATATGCAGTGTTGCCTAAACTAATGTGAGATTATTATTTTTTTTAAAGCAGCAAAACATTAAAGAACAATGATGAACCTCTGAAATTAACATACCATTAATGTTGCAAGCCTCTCATTTTAGAAACTGATAATGTATCATCTGTGAATCGAGTCAAACCTAGTTATTTGCACTCCTTTCATGTACAGACTCAGATGTAGCTGTTCACAAAGTCTCAGCGCCAAACAGAAGACAGCATGAAATGCACCCACCTTAAACTACAAGTAAACTGTCCAGATAGAAATGAATAGTGGTAATAAAACAGCAGGAATACATGAGTCAGAACCCAATTTGGGCCTTATTGCATAAGTTGGAGAAAAAAAGAACTGCGCATATAATTTAAGGAAAAGCACATGAACTGAAAAAAAGGTGCAGATAAAATCAGTTATACCATGTTGCAGAAATAAACAGATGGATAAATAAATACATGAGACCAGTACATTTGGAAAGAAACAGTCTGTTGCTCTCTTTTTTAAAGACATATTTTTTGCAAGATGAAAAAGAATTTGTAACCTTGCATATGCCAAACTGTATGTCAAGTAAGCTTGACATATAAAATTAGTTGTTGTAGGGGGTGAGCCTATAGGTGGCTAAAGAATAAATGGCAATAAGGAGCTGACCAGGTATATCAACTCCATATTGCTTATCTGACATACTCTGGGGTTTTAAATGGTTTGATGATGTAAAGGGGCAAATTACAGAATATGACCCTTTCTGAAAACTAACCCAGTTGTTTCTAGGTGCTTAAGCATAAACAGCAGTTACAAAAATGGCTAGTCACCTGATCTCAACCCAAGAGAGCATGCTTTTCAGGTACTGAAGACCAATCTGTAAAAAAGCAGCTTCTGAAGGCATTAACGACCAACCAGAGCATCTGAAGGGAGGAAACAAAGAATTTGGTGATGTCAGTGGGGCAGGCAGTCATTAACAGCAAAGGATTTTCATCCCAGCACTAAAAATAACAGTTTTATGTAAAACAATGTGACTTGTCCAGTTACATTTGAGCCTCTGAAAATTTGTATAACAATTACTGCAATCCTCAAATATTTAATGTGCTGTAACTCTTTGGTAAAATCCCTTGAATTAAGTTGAAAGTCTGCACTTCAGTGCAGTGGCTATTGTAGGACAAGCATCTTTTAGCCAGCCGGTGTTTTGCTTTTACTGGTGTATAAGAATATTGTACACATTAAATATGAATAGTAGCAACACTTAGCAATAAATCAAGAATACAAATTGATATGTGCCAGTTAAATACTTTGTGCTATTTTATGTTTTTACCCCTAAGCTCCCTCCAAAACTCTGGCCACCTTTCATTTGTGGTGAGTATATTTGTTATTTTTGCCACTTTTAGCTGGCATTAGTGAAACTTTCTTTGAAGTGGATCGAACATTGTTGGACTTGAACACTTAGCAAATAAACTCTCACATGATGTGAGAATGCAATCAAACTGTTTATAAAAGGTAAAGTGTGACTTTTAGGATACTCAAGCCTAAAATTAGCTGACATAACATTAGCTATTGATGTGGTTTAGCCTGCTGACATCGTCAGGAATAAATGAGCACGTTTATACACATTTCCATGTGTTAGAGCCCTGACTTCAGTTTGGGAGATGAAGCCTTAGGGGAGGAGGAAATGGATGATTTTTTATCTATATGCTTGTTGCATTGTCTCTTTCCTTCATGTTTTCGCTTCTTTAATTCAATTCTGTTCAGTCGTATTTATTTATATATTTAATTGTAAGGCACTTTATTGAAGGGGACCCTTTCTCAGATGATGAAACACAGGTATAATCCTCAATATCTTGAGTCTGAAGGTGCACAAATTAAAATCTGTCTCCACACGAACGCCTATCAGTTCTTTTCTGCTCTGCCTTTTGGTTATAACATATGAAGCCAGTCTAGCCATATACATAAAATGCATTTCGACAGAAGGCCAATCTTAATTTTAGCACAGGGGCTTCCACAACCCAGCGGCTGCTCCTTTGCATTTTTAAAGGATTAACTCAAAGTATGTGAGAATCCATCAGTTTGTTGGAAGCTCTAATTAATATATATTTATGAGTACAACAACATTTTTTTTAATGTTAAATATCCTCAAAAAACAATGGCACGTTTAAACAAAGAACCTCCCATCAAATTGAAAGGAGTTAATTTTTTTTTTAATGATACATTTTCTCAGTTTAAACTTTTGGTATTTGGTAAATTTTAGTGACTCAAATTGTATCTTAAATTAACATAAAAAATTAAGCTAATGCAATAAGATGGGTATAAGATGTATACACACAAATATACATAAATGTACATGTGTATACACATGCATAAATATACATACACATCCACATTTCTTCAGGCAGGTCATTCTACAACTTGGACTCGTACTGGTTTTTATGGGAGTAGAAGTTCTACTGTATATTCATAGGCCAGGCCGCGAAATTCTTTAAATATAGTAAGTAAAATCTTAAAATATGTTCCAAAAAATTTGGTAAATCATTGCATTATGTTTTTACTTACACCACACACAGTCTCCCAGCCTTTTCAGAATTGGATTTCTAAAAATCCATTGTGGTGGTGTACAGAGGCAAATTAGAAAAACTGTACCACTGTGCATAAAGTACATGTTTAACTGGAGGGTGTTTGTGTTTTTCGAGAGCACATTATCTGTTATCTAGAAGAGAAAAAAAAAGGAAAAAAAAGCTTTGGTACTGTTTACATCCCATTTGTGCTGGTCATTAAGTGCCAACAGAAACCTGCTTGAGGTAAATCGGGTATTGACCTCAACTGACCGTTTTTGTGGGTGTCCCAGCAAAGAGCAGTGAGTAAGTTGTGGGTGGCTCAGCAAGATTTAATGATAGCAGAGGAAAGGTGACAATTGGTGAGAAGGTGTCTCCAGCTCAGACAGCTATGGACCCCTTGAGACAGTCAGGATGAGTCAATCCTTCATTTCTACAGCCAGGAGAAAGGAGAGGATAATTGCTCTGTTCTCGTGGCTGCTTCAAATTGCTTTGAGAGATGGAGGACAGTCATAAAGTCAGGAGTAACTAACCACCTTGACTCTGACAAAAGCCTGGAGTCAGACTCGGAACATGTTTTTTTCTGCTTATGAAATACCAACCACATAATGGTCAGTTAGAGGTTATGTGTTTACTTGTAGAATATGCATGAATACTTAAAGAAAGTGGACAGTTAAGTTCACTTCTTTATCTGTGGACAGTCTCTTTTATTAGCATTCATATACAGCACACTTTTAAGCTAAACTTTTAAATCCTCACAGTGTACATTACCACCTCTGAAAACTGGGAGCCAAAAGTTTGACTCATAAATGTATTATTTTGTGGTCCCCTAAAACTTCAGTGTAAAGATTAAGCTTAGGATAAGGCTTATTGGTATCAACTGATTAAAACCACACAGCAATAAACTGATTTCTATCTCACTGACTATCTATGTCATTTCTCATCTCAAAGACCATATAGAGCTAGAACATGTACTTTTATTTACATCCAAAATCCCCAGCCAGATCATAGCATTTTTATATGCTAGATAGTTAGCCCACTGTTAACTTCTAATGCAGCTTACAGACATTTGTGAGTTTAAGCTAACATCTGAGAGAACAGCAACACTTACACTTTATTGAACTTCAAATTTTTGTCCGAGTTCTTATAATACTTTAATTTTTAATTTTTTTTTAATAAACACAGTTAAAATATAAAAGACATACTCTTAAAAAAAGTTCAATTTAATACATAAAAATACATTAATATCAGTTTAGCCAAGCTACTACTGTGTTTTATTAACCTGGTACATAATAATATCACAGGCACCAAACACCTGCTATTACTTTTTGACCCCAGAAATGAAAGAGTTATAAAATGAGAAATAAAAAGCACAGTGGTGAAGAAAAAACGGTCCTTTGAAATAAATGAAAAGACAACGTTACTGAAAAACAAACAGAGGACGTGCACTACAATACACCAGCTGTGCACGTCTTAACAGATTTCTCTCAATCTGTGAATGTGATAGAAACAAGGAACCAACAATATAATGTCATCTGCATATCATAATGAGGAGGAATATGCAACCACATCTGTTTTCCAGTATGCTGAATGAATGGGCTAAAATAGGCAAATATTGCAAACAAATGTTTCCATGCATGCTTTACTACTCCCGTGTGCCAGCATTGGACGAATCATTTGCAGGATCCATGCTCATGGAGAGGACTGAAATGATATATGTGCCACACGCAATGCATGCCCATTTTTTTTTTACTCCTGCCACTAACATGCTGCCCCTGAGCAAAGTGAGCTTGTAGTGCTCGCTCAGTGGATGACAATCTGTGTACAGTGCCTGCAGCCGCTTTAGTGTAAAGGATGATGGTACACAGACAGAGTTCACATGCTCAGCAAAAAGTAAAGGTCAGTAAAGGGAGTCTTGTTAGGATGTTTGCCACATTGTCACTTTTTGTAAAGGGAGTTCAGAATTGTTAAATCAGTATTTAGCAATTATAGGATTGAACTCAATTAAAGAATAGGAAAGCAGTGTGAGCTTCCAGTGGTTGCAGCATTATATACATCCATTTATCTTCTTCTCCTCTCAGCTCATAGTATGTATATTCTTTACTTGCTTTCCAACTTTAAAGTAGTTTACTATGTCACATGATATGTAACAGCTTCCCCTATCATGTATATACCCATGAAAATATAAAAACCCCAAGTAGCTTGTCAGTGGCAGGGAAGTTCTTTGTCATAAGTGATGAAACATCAGTAAAAAGGATGGTAATATCATCAAATTAAAATGATACAGTACTTTTGTAAGGTGTGTTTGATGACACAAATGGGTAATTTTAGCCTTTAGATCAGGGGTCTCAAACTCAAATGAGCTGTGGGCCACTGCTGGCACTGTCATCTCATTGGAGGGCCACTTTAGTGTTCAAGCAGTACAAAAAAAAGCAAACGAACAAGAAAACACCCCCAAATATTTCCGAAAATGTAGTGTTTTGTTTTGTTTGTTTGTTTTTTATTTCAAATATTGTATAACAAGACAAAACTGCAAATGTGAACGCAATTTTTTTCCTTACTCTTAACTGAAGCCTTTCATTTAACTACCAAATAAACAAATTGGTACTCTCTTTCTGGCAGACACGTGGCAGCATTTCTGCTATAATTTTGTTCTTATTTAATGAAATAAAAATGCAGACATAAATGTACACATTAGTTTTTGACTGCTAGTGAAAATTGTTTTCTTTTTGTTTGTACTCTCTTGTTACCTCGGCAAGGTTCACGGCTCTAAACCGTAGTAAAGAGACCACTGGCTAATACTTTGGGTTCCGTGTCTGGCTCATAGTGGGTAACTAGCTTTACTGTCTGGGTCAGCTTTGCTAGCGAGACAGAGAGAGGCATTGAAAGGCTGCTCCAATGGAACTTTATTGTTTCGGAGGCGGCAAACACAGTGTACAGTCAAGTCTTAACAGCTTACTTACAACTGGGCTCATCAGGCACTCTTTTTGCTTGCAGTGGTTATTATTATATTTACATGCTTTCATCTTCCGTTTCTCGTCAATAGCACCTTGTACTTTTTGACCCTCCTTTTTCTCCCACCCTCGCACTCTCACACACATAATGGGAGGGGCAGTCCCACACATTCTCCCTGCAGCACGGACTACACGGCCTGCAAGGCTACATTCTTTAGGGCTATGCCTGTAACACTCTGCTCATATTGCCTTCATATTAAATAATTTTTTGAATAATAATTTTTAAAAATATTTCTTCACGTCAATATGCAGGCCGCAAGTAGGGGTGACGTGGGTCGCAAGTGGCCCCCAGGCCCGCGAGTTTGAGACCCTAGCTTTAGATGTTTGTGAGGTAGTGCAATGACATCATAATCTCTGGTGTAGATAAGAACCTTCAGGGCCTACGATATACCTGTGTGCCAAGCCTTGTTGCTCAAGTCTAGAGGATGCAGTAGGAGTTCACGGGCAATCAAACAGAGATTTTTGTGTAATATGGTGAGATTATTATTATGTTTTAGTTCCTAATTTGAATCAATGTCCCAGATTAACTAACTAACTGATTTTTTTTTAGTTTTAACAAATATGAACAACAAAGATGATTACTGAGAGAAAAGTAAGCATTGACATGAAGATTTCTGGCTTGGATTATGATATAAAAAGTAAGTTTGAGAAAATCATATCATACAAGTCTATCATAAAATTCCATAAATCTTTACTGGAAACTGATATTCACAGAGAAAAATCTGAATTTTTATAACATATATCACCATGAAACATAATAAGTTGGCTACTTACTGTACATTAGGACAGTTATTCTTTCTATTGTAAGTTTGATGAAAGGCATTATCTATATAAAAATATGTGCATACTTTTCAAGAACTGAAAGCCAAGTGAAAAGTTTTAAAATTGGTTTCATTTTTCCGGCATATAACAGTCAAAGGTTCTTACCAAAGAAATCTCTTTTTCCCTTCACTTAAGCAGCCAGGAAAAAAAAAATCTGCATGCTTTTACTTATAAAATGTTCCATAAGTCAAGCTCCAAATGGTAAATGAGCAAACCTCCATTTATAAGCCCTCAGAATATTGAGAGGAATGACGCTGGTAAGTTGTTTTTCTTCTTCGCTTCTTTTAAGGATGTAAAGTGGAGATTTCTGGCTCACAGTATAAGAAGGCCTTAACTGATACGTACTGACATTTTATTTATTTTTTTATTTCCATCAGACTAGCATCTTAACACTGTAATCTACTTATCACTGTATCATGTTTTGCCACCTTATGTCATACTTTAAGGATTTATTTACTTATTTTAGTTTTTACCCTCCAGCTGTGAAAAGCTGAAGGGGTATTGTCGCAGGGGCGGCGTGGACGTCTAAGTTTGTGAATGCAATAACTTGAGAGCAAGGTGACGTAGGAGCTTCATATTGATACCATAGGCATATCTACTAAAAATCTCATACAAGTTTGAATCTCATTGACCTCAACCTCAAGGTCAAAGGTCAAGTTTTCTGAAAAGCTTGTGAATGCAATAACTCAAGAAGGATTTTCAAATTGATACCATAGTTGCAGCTACTAAAAACCTTGGATGAGTTTGAATCTCAGTGACCTGGACCTCAAGGTCGGAGTAAGTTTTCTGAAAATCTTGAGAACTTAAGAGTAACTGGGGACTTGAGAACAAGGCAACGAGGATTGTTTAATTGATACCACAGGTGTGTCTACTAGGACCCTGAGGGATAGCACTGGCATTTGCCAGCATTTTTAGTTTTATTTAGCTCTAATTAATTCTGACTAGGACAGTGATATTTACATTTTCAAGGGATACTAATGAAATTAGTACCTTTGCAAGAAATCATGTTGAGAACTTTTGAAGTAAATTACAAGCTCTTCACATGTAAGGTTTTAAAATCTAATCTGACTTTTAACTTTCACAAGCTGGATTTATCATATTTAACAAGATTCCCAGTTAATGGTCATCATATATACTGCATGTTAGAGCTGCTCCTACTTTAGTCTCTGTAAATATTCTAGTAAGCTGGGTGCCAAACTTTTTTTTTTGCAAGCTAATTCTCTTATCCATCAATAATGTATTTCATCCTGAAAATGAAGCCCTTAAGAGCTCCTCCGATGGTGTCTGAATGCTTTTACAAAAGAGCGCTTTTTAAAGAGCTGGGCTGAGAAGAAAAACACACATCTTCATGTGAAATTTATTCTGTTGACTGGGGCACTTCACTCAGCACACACTACAAAATGGATTCTCCTTGTGTTGCACAGTTCACAGTCACGCTTTGAGTAATCAGCATCTTAAAATCTATTCTCTATTTCTTCCCCCCCAAAAAAAATCATTTTATTCTACTTAGTAAGTTCACAAAGTCACATGCTGATGTGTCCCATGGACTTTTATCAAGGGCCTCAGTGGTTCTGCTTCGGTAGGTACATGCAGATAAACACACACACACAAACACACACACAATGACAAATCAATGAGCACACACAAAATGACTA
>VVHJ01042648.1:0-11923 GCA_015107715.1 Tylochromis polylepis | reverse complement strand
CTGACAAGACCCAGGAGATGATAGTGGACATGAGGAAGAACAGGGGAGCTCATGCGCCACTGTTTATCCAGGGTCGGGAGGTGCAGAGGGTGAGCAGCTTCAAGTACCTGGGGGTCCACATCAGCGAGGACCTCACCTGGACACTCAACACCACGCAGTTGGTGAAGAAGGCTCAACAGCGGCTGTACTTCCTGAGGAGGCTGAGGAAATTTGGCATGTCGCCGAAGATCCTCAGCAACTTCTACAGCTGCATCATTGAGTCTCTCCTGACCAACTGCATCACAGCGTGGTACGGCAACACTACTGTGAAGGACCGCAAACACCTGCAGAGGGTGGTAAAGACTGCGTCCAAGATCATCAGGACTCCACTGCCCTCTCTGCAGAGCCTGTACCACCGCCGCCTTCACAAGAGAGCTGCCGCCATCATCAGAGACCCTACCCATCCCCAACATGGACTATTCACACTTCTGCCTTCCGGACGACGATACAGAAGTTTGAACTGTCGCACCACAAGATTAAAGAACTCTTTCTTTCCCACGGCCATTAGACTCTTGAACAGCTGAGCTGGTCACCTCACTCATGGACAATGCACTTTTTATTATGTCTATTGCACTACTTCTTTGCATTCTTATTTTTACCAATTTATAGATACGTATATTGCTATAGATCCAGAGCGGAGGGGCGGAGTAAGAATTTCATTGTACTGGGAAACTTGTTTCTATCTGTGCATATGACAATAAAGCTTTGAACCTTGAACCTACCTAAAGCCTTAAAAAGTCTTAATCAACATAACATTGCTATTCTCAGGTCTGCATTGGTCTATTAAATTTTACAGTTGTTCCTATTTTCATTGAAAGCACTCTCACTTTTGCTGAGAACTTGCGTGTCCTGGCCTTACTGAAGGTAAAGTGCGATACCAGCAGTAGAAAGATCTGTTTCTCTATCACACTGCTCCAAGGCTCCCACATCAAACAGCGCTGGGCTGCTGAGAGGACTTTTACCATGTCAGGATATTTCACATCTCCACTCTGAATTAACACTGGCAGGCCTTCCATCACAGGTTGATGTGTTCAAGCTCACCTGTAAAAGCCCTACAGGCACTGGCTCAAAGGACAGTGGAATACTGGCACCTCACTTCTTAAACTAAACCGCTTCCAATTGCTCAGCTCGACAAGACCTCAAGCTCCCTCACAGAGAAGAGCCAAGTCCAAGGGTGAAAAGGGCACGTTAGCTTCTTAGTTCAGTTCCAGAAATATTGTTTCTTCTTTATCCAGTTTAAAATAAAAAATAGTTTTAAGTGCTCATAAGTGCAAAATTTACCCAAAAGATAAAACAGATGAACAGACTGAGAAATAACTACAGGCCTATCTTATTTACAGAAATTTTATGGAATAAATTTGAAACAATTCATCTTACATCTGAATCCCATATTGCTCAAGGTCGCACATGAAAGAAGATCTAGAGGAACGGATTTTACTCCTCTCAACTCAATGTTCATATTGTCATTAAAGCTTTAATGACAACCCAACTGTAGCGATACTGAAGATGACACTGGCTCTGTTAAAGTGAAAAGACATCAAATATTTACAAATTTCTTATCTACTGAGACACAAAGAAACTGGAACTTTGTCAGAACATGTTTTGCTGGCTCACTAAAGCCAAACAACTTTCTTATCCTTCAACTACTGAAGCCTTTTTTGGACCCAAGTCATATGCAAGTCATATCACTTATAAATAGCAGCCTGCAGTCTGAATTATTGAAATCTACACCATCTCCAGTTCTGACAATACCAATACCCTGGCCTTGGGTATCTGTCAATACCGAATATAGCTACATTGCAGTTTCAATGCCAGTGTTAAATTAAAAAGCTGGGAATTACTCTTCTGTATGAGTTTAGCTTCAAAACTAATATACTGACTGAAATATTATTTATTAGCAATTAAATGAATTTATACATAAAAACATGCCAAGCAGACCAATATAAATTAAATAAAATTTTTTTAAATGTATTTGTTATTCACCTAATTTATTTGAATTCACTAATTACTGCACAGTACGATTGTGTATTTACGGATTCCCGAGTTAGCACTCTCAGTGAGGATCGGACCACTAATCCAAATATAGGATTGGTGCATCTGCAATACATAAATCCAAAAAGCAATTAGCACCTAACTGTGCTGGAAGGATCTTTACTCAATAAAAATAATTCTCTGGAAATTGATCTAAACAAGGTACAAATATGAAAAAAAAACACATTTTTACTTCGACACCAAATTTTTACTGATACAGACAATTTTTTGTCATCTTTGTATAATTAAGGTGTGATTTCAGAGAAATAGAATCTTGCATAGCCAGATTTTTCTCTACAACACTTTTAAAACTTTTTTGGTAGAATTGTGTGAACAGAAATGCAAGGAAGACCCTGTTAGATCGCAAATGTAAACATATTCTTTGTGGCTCTTTAAAACCATTCAGCAAAACAACCAAACCCTTGTACGTTATTGCATGATCCAAATCTTCATCAAAACTTGCCATTTGGAGTGTGCAGGTTACTAGCTTAAGACAGTCTTATGCCAACAGTCCACATCTCATCAGTTAGACAAGGTTATTTATACACCCAACAGTTGGCAAGTCAATTATCTGGCAACACCTGCATCACAAGGATGAAACAGTATTTCAAAGGAATCTGCAATAATGTCAGTGAAAATTACAGATTAGCAAAAGGCGCGCACACACATAGAGACACAAAATCAAAGACAGTGAAAATCCAAAATGGAAAGCATCACAGCTATAATTCCTCAAATGTGAACTCTGGGCAAACAGGCAGCTAATAGTAGAGCAGGTCAAGAGGGCTAAGGGCTGTAGGACCCACAAGAAGCAGCTCTGGTGCTAATGTTTGCCAGAGGGCATGTGGAAAGTCCAGAGTCCACATCGCAATCACACTGAGAATTTGTGGCAGAACTTAAAAACCTCTCCTCAAGTGGTACACAAGATTGTTCGAGGCCAGCTTTGCAAATTAAAGTGCAACATGAACACAAGTAAAAGAGTGGGTTTAGTGAAAGCTGACAAAAAAGGGGGAAACATCTGCACAGATTTCTGATACAACTAAAATACCACGTGCCCTAAATTCAAATAGATGACACTTCTCACTGTGAACAGGCCTGTCCATCACAAGAGTGCCAGTCCAGCTACTTCATGACTCAGTCACAACAGCTTTATATTACAGCGTGGATATGCCAGTGAACAAGTGTTGACCAATTCTTATAGATTTGCACATTTCAAACAAAAAATGCGCAACCTGATCTTTGACAAATATCAAGTATAGCTCACTTACGTTTGGCTTACTCTGAATAATGTATACATTTTATTCAATGCAGTTCCCATGAGAAGCCTTTCAGAAGACCTGTGATTAAATGCTATTAAACGATTAGTCAAAGTTTTCATACGCTGTAGTTACTGCAGGTGTATTAACTTTTCCAATCCTAAAAATTACTCGAGGATATAGTGTAGCAGGTGTGTAAGAGTAATTAAACTGTACGGCCAGTAGTTTAAAGCGTCTTCAGATTTACTTTTTATGTTAACGAAATGATAACTGGATAAGAAAAAAAGCCATCTGCAGATCAAAAAGCTCATCACAACTGCGCAATCGGAATGCACCTCCACATGAGCATGTTTACAACTTGAAAGGTAAACGCTTGGTTATCTGTCGCTACGTACTGTTGATATCATAAAGGATATCACCGAGTGCTGTCCAGCGAAACTGCTCAGTATTAAAAATGGAAAAATTACTCCGGGGGAACAATCCTGGCCACAATCCCAGGTATCCACTTAGGTGTTTCATCGGGGCAGATAAAAAGACATGAGTGAATGTTTGCTAGCTGGCTAACATTAGCCAAGTTTCATTGTTAGCCTGACTAGCTTAAAAACAACGTCCAGGTGTCCTCCACTGTTGAGCTGTTTTCCCAATTTAATGGTTGCCAAAAGGAAAATTGTATCTCAGAGGCAACCGCGGTGATTTTCCACCCATGCCGCTGGAAGGATGAGGCTGACGTCCGCACACGCATCAGCTAGAACGATTCCGCTTTTAGCTTTAGCCGCGCTTGGTAACGAAAGACACATGGGTGATGATGATGACGATGGTGACAGCGATGAAGGCAAAACCGCACAGATATTTCATTATAACACACTCACCCAGAACCACCTGGACACGCTGAAGATCACCTTCGAGTCATAGTGAGAAGAAAGTAGCTGTTATCTGATGAAAAACGTTGCTGACGGGAAAAACGGGCTAAGTTGAATAGAAAAATGTTGTCGCGGCAGCAGAGAGGAGGTTTGCCGTATGTTGACAGCTCAATGGAACAGACCGAGTACTACAGCAACGGTGAACTGGCCTGAACTGGCTGTCTGACTGCAGGAAGTGACGTCCATCCGTTCGCCGTGACGTCACGCGAAGTAAGCGACGAGTACTTTCCCGTAGAGTAAATATTACTACAGCTGCGAAGGGAAGCTACCTCATGCTATAGCTTTGAACGCAAAAAAAATAAATAAATAAAATAATGGTGAGGTAGCAAGGACTCAGTGATGCCAACACAGCGCAGGCACAATATCATTGTAAGTAGGAAGTACAGATTTTTTATTGGTTATTTACGAACATGTTTCGGAATTTCTCAAGACGAAGCGATGACGAAAGTCATCAAGGTTTTATTGCTAAACAGAGCAACATTTTTAGCGTTTCCCAAGGTTCAGGGTATCAAATATCTGCTCTGTCAGCTGTTCATCGTCCCTTTTCGTCCTTTATTTTTTTAAGTTTTACATAGTTTTCAGAGCAAGTTTGCTTATTCCAGCTTTTATTGTTTAAACCAGTATAGAGAAGGTCAGTATGAACTCTCTGTGATCTAGAAAAAAAAAACATGTGATAGGATGTCAAGAGAGGAACTATGAGGAAGTCAGGAGTAGCAGAGAAGTATGTGAGGATGGTGCAGGAGGTGTGTGAGGGCAGCGAGACAGTTTTGAAGTATGGGATAGGAGTGACATGTGGGTTCAAATTAAGGGTGGGATTACATCAGCTTTCGGCTCTGAGGTCTTTCTTGTTTGCAGTCCCGATGGACAGATTGACAGATGAGATCAGGCAGAAATCTGCAAGGACTATAATGTTTGCAGACAACATTATGATCTGTAGTGAGAGTAGAGGGCAGGTGGAAGAGAGCCTGGAGAGGTGGAGGAAAGCTCTGGCGAGAGGAGGAATGAAAGAAAGTAAAAGCAAGACTGAATATGTGTGTGACTCAGAGGGATACAGGTGGAACAGTGAAGATGCAGGGAGTAGAGGTTTAAATACCTGGGGTCAACCATCCAAAACTGCAGACAGTGCACAAGAGATGTGAAGAAGGCCGGGTGGAATGGGTGGAGATGAGTGTCAGGGGTGATTTGTGACAGAAGGATAGCAGCAAGAATGAAAGGGAAGGTTTACAAGATGGAAGTGAGACCTGCTGTGATGTATGGTTTGTGATGGTGGCTCTGAGAAAAAAACTGAAGATGTTAGAGATTTTCTCTGAGATTGATCAGGATGGACAAGATCATGAGTACATCAAATGGAGGTGAAGATGGAACTGCCAGGCAGAAGAACAAAGCAAAATCACAGGAAAGATGCATGGATGGAGGTAGTGAGGAGAGAAGAGGATGCTAGAGATAGGGTGAGAAGGAGCCACGTTATCCACTGTGGTAACCCATAAACGGAGCAACCGAAAGAAGTAGTTCAGGTTATTACAGTGCAAACAGCATTACATAAAAGCAATTTACACAGTCAAGACTAAAACTAAGGCAAACATTGATTTGTTTTAGACCTTGTTTTGAATTATTTTTGAAGCTATAATAACTTTGGTTATATTAAGCATGTTTTTCAGTCTAGCACTGAACTTCCATTGTCATGAATAGTAGTGCACACTATACCAGGTGAGAGCCACAAACATAGCTCTTTGACTGTGTTTATTAAGCACATTTTGAATGCGTTCTGCTTTTTGCAACTTCATAAATCTTGGGCCTTAAAAATAAATAAATAATGAAGTTATCAAAAGAAATTAAGATATCCAAACTTGATATATTTAATCCCTAATTCAAGCCAAGCGTCATAAAAACTAGATCATTCTTTTTGTTACCAAAAGCAGTGTCCATACAACTTAAGCTCATATACCCCATTTGTAAAAGACATGCCAAATCATTTGCTCCTTTGACAAAGAAATCCAGCAACCCACGATTATATAATCCTTTATTCAGTAACAACCATGTATTTATTAGTGACCATTTAGTTTCTGATTTTTTCCTCGCTTTTGCACTTCAACTATTGTGTTACTCCTGTACAATTCACCTCCCCCTTCATCCCTTGCTAGCCAAATTTCAAGGTGAACAAAATGTTCTGCAGGATCAAATCATCCAGTGTCTTGCATGCTCTGCAGTGGAGTGATTGCTGATGCACAGGCCAAGAAAAACAGAAAGATCTTCTCCCCACTGCGGCTTCAGATGTGCTAATCCAGGCTCTTCGTCACTTTTGCAAACAAAATTCCACCTTTTTATGTGGGACACACAGTTTGTTTTCCTTTGGCCCAGCCTCAGAAGAGAGTGAAATGAGGCCCAGATCAAGCAATGCTAGCTCAGCATTTGTAATGGGATCAGACCCCTAAATGGCAATTTGTGTTTGGGTCTATTTTTAAGATGGTTAAAAGTTTTAATTCTTAAGTTTCTAACAGACAAGTTCAGGATCCAAATTTTGCAACAAGTTACAGTCAATCTGTTACTATGGTTGTAATGATTAATCTGAAGATTTACACAGCTACACATATTCATCAACAACATTAGATAAGCCTGTCAGCAGGAATGATCATTGAAAAGCTTTTGTGTATCCACTTTTCAAATGTAGTTTGAAAAAAAAAAAAGATGATTTAAGTGACTTTGAACATGGCATGGTTGTTGCTGCGAGATGAGCTGGTCTGAGCATTTGCAGCGCTCTCTGGAATGGTTGTGGGGGCATTTTCCCCCACAGCCATCTCTATGGTTCACAGGGAATAGTCTGGAAAAGAGAAAATAACCAGTTCTGCGGATGAAAATGACTTGTTGATACCAGAAGCCAGAGGAGAATGGCCAGGCTGATTCAAGCTGAAAGTAAGGCAACTTTACCTCAAGTAACCACTTGTTACAACCAAGGTATGCAAAAGAGCATCTCTGAGCCTTGAAGCAGATGGGCTACAGCAGCAGAAGACCACACCGGGTTCTCCTCCTGTCACTCCTGTCAGCTGGGAACAGGAAACTGAGGCTAGAATTGTCGTGGGCAATAGAAGACTGGAAAAACATGCCTTACATCAGTGGTTCAGGCTGGTGGGGGAGTAATGGTGTGGGACAAATTTTGGGCCAGTTAACACCAGCTGAGCATTGTTTAAACACCACAGCGTACCCGAATACTGTTGCTTACCATATCCATCCCTTTGTGATCATACTGTACCAATCTTCTAATGGATGCTTCCAGCTGGATAAGGCACCATGCCAAAAAGCTCAGATCATGTCAAGCTGGTTTCTTAAACGTGACAAAAAAAAAAAAAAAAAAATTACCGTCCTAAAATGGCCTCCACAGTTAATCCAACAGGGCACTTTTGGGATGTGGTGGAGTTGGAGAGTCACATCATTGATGTAGACCTGACAAATCTGCAGTTACTGTATGATGCCATGATGTCAATATGGATCAAAATGTCTGAAGAATGTTTTCAGCACCTTGTTGAATCTATGCCACAAAGAATTAAAGCAAAAGCTGTAGCAAGGTGTACCTGACAAGTTAGCCAGTGAGTAAATATTTAACATCAAATACTATCATCAGCATAGACGAGCAATAGGGTTGGTTTACAATATTATTATTACAATATCAGTAACTTCAGAAGACAGATTTGACACTTTTACATTAGTTTGCTCAAAAATCATATATATATATATATATATATACATACATATACACACACCTCTCTCTCTCACACATGGCCTGTACATTAACACAGTCAGATCAAGTGAAATTCCATAAACATTTCCCAGCAATTTCCACAGACAGAACCAGTTGTTAAAGACATTAACATCCACTGCTGATATCAGCAATTGCTTTGTTACATCTCATTAGTTGTTTCCCAGTCATTAGTCTGAGACCTGTCACTTGAGGAAATGTAACAGGGAGGAGTAAAATGCAATTGTTCCATAATCAGGCCTTAGGAAGTCCCTTTGGTTAAAACTGCCCCTAGTAACTTTCATTTTATAAAGCTTCACAGCAGGCAGATGGACGGAGGTCTGCTGAATGATGGAGTGGACGGACAAGCTCTGGGCGTCTAGTCTGGTTCTTATCTGCTCTGCCGGCTCTTTTCCCAGTCCAGCCCCGATAACCCAGGTCGACTAGCAAAATACAGGATATGACCCAGTAACCTTGAATGGCAGCTGGGGAGTAATAGTGTTTTATTAGGGAAGGTCTTTTCTGTAAACCTTTCTAAAAGACCGAACTTCTTCAGGAGCTTTGCTACAGTGTTAGAGACAAAAAGGTACACAATATAACTTTAAACCAGAAACAATCAGAGTAATTTTTGCTGTAAAACAAGACAGATGACAGCTTTATTTTTGCACTTTTATTTTTTAAATTCACAAATTACTACACCCGGCATGTGTGAACTTCATTTAGCCAAGCTTACAACAGAGCCACACTCTTCTGTACCAGACAGAGCTTTCTGTGCGAGTCCAGACGGGGAACGAGTGCAGATGTGAAAGGGTTTGGGGTTTGTTGGCCACTCTTGCAGGGGAAACTCGTCACCCTTCTGTTGTTTTGCTGTTGCTTTGCTCCAGTGTGCATTTGCTGCTTCAAAATCCCACTAGAAAATAAGAACATGTCAAAGTAATCACACAGAATTACAGGAGAGGCATTATAAGTCATATAAACAGCTAATATTCTGAGACTAATGTGCCTGCTTTGCTATAAAAGCATTTGGCAATAATCACATGGCACATATGATATATTAATGCACCCCGTTATTGATTTAAGATATAAACAAAGTATGTATTGAAGAATTGGAAGGTAGCTTAGAGGTGTACTATGCACTATAATAAGTGTTTCTTAGTTTTCTGGAGGGGCTCATCAATGGTAGTTATGTCAACTCGACACCTACAATACAGGTCTTGTATTGTTCACACAGTGACATTCCTGGCCAGCAAGAGTCAAACAACAGACTATAAACATCTCCCAAAATAGCAGAGGGTACTGGCCCCCTATAGACAAGGCAACCATTTTGCGCCACTTCCTAGGCAGACAGACCCAGCCCACTGTTGGTCTTTAATCAAGGGTCCTTTACAGAAGAACAATTGGACCACATGGCAAATCTCAAACAATTCCACCCATCACTGTAGCCCTTAGCCTCAGCTCAGCCAAGAACCAGAACTTAGCAGAAATGTGCATGAAACACAGCACAATGGAGGGTTCAAGCTGCCGGCTGAGGTGACTGCCCAATTATCAGGATAACATGTAAAGTAGGAAAAGCCACTCATTTAAATACTTCAAAAAATGCTCTGTAATCTCTGGTTTGGTTCCCAGTTTGCTTTAAAGCCGTTAGGAAGTTGGGTAACCAAATAAAAAGTAAAAGATTCACTGACAGACCTGAACTCATCTGGAGCTCTTTGTATTCAGGATTAAACATTAGACAGAGAGTCATCTTGTAAAGAATCATTCTTTCTATCATTGAGTAAAGAGCGTCAGTAAATTCCAAGTGCATCAGACAGAAACGGCCCACATAAACTTTAAATTACCTCCCGTTTCTTTGCGGAGACTAAGCTGAGTGTTCACAGCCAAACAAAGTTATACTTCATCACATGCAGCATATACTTAGACTTTGCCAAATCACCTTTACTTCTCTAACAAACCAGTTGTGCTAAAAGGGCATTCATGTCTTTTGTTTTTTCCTGTTTGGTGAACAGTATCAACCTGCAATTGTTTGTGCTTGCACCATTTGCCTTTGTTTCTGATTAAATGACATCCTCCATAGCCTGGCTTTCTAGTAAGGGAGTTTTTATGAACATAAAGGCCTGACAAAGAAAAAACAAAAAAAAAACCACTTGTAATTTGAATCCTCTTGCAAACTCAGACTGCGTCTTTCAAAAAAAGAAAATTATATAAATATGAACTGTTCTCTAAAATAAGACTAGTTTTCCTGCCTGGTGAAGATTTGATACTTGGCTCAGCTATACACTGCAAAAAACTAAAATACAAATTACTGCCTCCAACCTGAGCTTGCACTCAGAAAACCACATGCACACGCATCTCTCTCCATAGACTTCAACTTGTCTGTCCAATAAGAACATGCTGACTATTGTCTCCTTACAAGAACCTCTGAGGGCTGTCTTCTGACTTACTTCCCCCAAAGTCACATGTGCAATGCACTAAGCATAGGTTGCAGTTGCACCATTACTTCTGCTTATGAATTCTTCAGACTGCTGGATTTTCATATGCAGACAATCAATACCATTCCTTTATAATAAAGGATCTCAATCCACTAAAGCAAAAGTCTTTAAGCAGTTTTGTCAGTATCATTCTTATTCACCATTTCCACAAGCTGACTCCAGATCTTTTGACTTATGATGAGTCAAAATATAATGAGTCATTAAAGCCTATGAGGCGTAACCCCCCCCCCCCGAAAAATACAAAACAGCAAATCCCTTCAGTTCAACTTTTACCTCTTTAGGAACTTCGCTGCTGTTGTGCAACTGACTTTATGACTTACACTCATAAAAGACTGATACTAACAGAATCGGGTCATCACAGCAGTTCACGCCAGGTAATAACAGCCAAGCACACCATCTAGCATACAAACATGCTGTCACCACCTAGTGTCACTTTGGAATAACTACATATTACAGCTTTATTTAATGCCACAGGTTTAATCACACAAAGCTATCCCTTACAAGGTGAGAACTGACATCTGAGGTATTTAGATTACCAGCTGTTTGAAAATTTGATTAATTTTTTAATTTAAGTGATTGTATCCAAGTAGTCCAACCTCCAGATCTGAGCTGACCGGCGAGGAGTCACAGGATGTGTCTATTGAGCAGAAGCTGTCAGCTCTGATCACCCGCACCCTCCTGCTGAGAGGCCTGCTTCCCACATCTCCCCTGGATGACGTCACCTTCTCAAGGGGCATTTTCAAAAATGAAAGCACATCTAGTATTTGAAGAATAACTGTGTGCAGTGAAGAGTTCCTATCAAACAAACTGCTGTTGTAAAAAAAAGTCAGATTCTTTGCTTACTTTTCTCGCAGGTTGACTGCTGACATCCATATATTGGCCCACCTCACTCATCTTCTGGAGATTTTTTATCTTTGAAGAAAAAGAACATTATATTCAAACCAAGGCTTTAGTGAACACACACACACACACACACACACACACTATTAGAAGAACAATGCTAATAGTGTTTGTTGCAGAACAATGCCTGCATAGTGCTACTTCCAAATACAGTCAGGTCCATAAATATTGGGACAGCAACACAATTCTAACATTTTTGGCTCTATACACCACCACAATGGATTCCAAATGAAACGAACAAGACGTGCTTTAACTCCAGACTGTCTGGAGTCTGCCAGGCCTCTACTGCAACAGTCTTCAGTTCCTGCTTGTTCTTGGGGCATTTTCCCTTCAGCAAGTGAAATGCATGCTCAATCGGATTCAGGTCAGGTGATCTACTTGGCCATTGCAAAACAGTCCACTTCTTTCCCTTCATAAACTCTTTGGTTGCTTATGCAGTATGCTTTGGGTCGTTGTCCATCTGCACTGTGAAGCGCCGTCCAATGAATTTTGAAGCATTTGTCTGAATACGAGCAGATAATATTGCCCGGAACACTTCAGAATTCATCGTGCTGCTTTTGT
>VVHJ01042647.1:9513-20348 GCA_015107715.1 Tylochromis polylepis | reverse complement strand
GAGGGAGAAAGGGGAGGGGAAGGGGGGGGGGGGGGGGGGGGGGGGGGGTATTGAGTGTCAACCAAACAAAAAAAAAATTCCCATTCAAAAGATGGTGTAACATTACACTCCTGCTAATCTCTATTGCCTAATTTAATGGTTTGTGATATTTGATTTCATTTTTTACTTCAGCAAAGAGAGGAGGTACTATATGTATGGTCAACACATGGCACATATTAGATTACTCATATATTGTTTTGTTTCTGCAGTATCCTCTTTCTCATCCACTGGCTTCATGCAGCATATGTTCTCTTCCATTACTCATATCACAGAAGCTATTGAAGTTTATCTGGATATCTGATACCAGCAGTATGTTATATCTTCATAAAGGGCCGCTAAGCTCCAGGTAACGTTTTTTTTTTTATTCCCCTCAAAAAATTAACCGTAAACTTGTTGCAAACACGGAGCCTAGCTGCAAATGCATTTACCTGTTGTGAATACTTGTTTTTTGGAGCAACACCAGCAACTAAACATACCAGTAATTAAAGCACAAACTCCTCTAATTATTTGGGGTGTTAATCATGCAAAACAGCAAATTGCTTCAATTTTTTTAAGAACAAATGCTACATTTTATTCTGCATATATTTAGACATATTTTTATATCTAAACTGAATTCTTGAACCACGTGAAGTTGTCATTTTGTTTTGAAAGATTTTTTTTTCTTCTTATTGTTTACATTTTTCAAAACTACCACAATTTCTGGACGCTTTTTTTAATTATCCCTAATTTCAAGGCACATCTGAGGTGGATAGTCATTCTGGAGGTATTTGCTCATAAACCAAAGTGAACCAAACTAGATTTTGACCTGAAAATGAAATCTCATGGCAATTGAAATTTTACTATACTGAAAAAAGTAAGCCCTCAAGATGGTTCTAGAAAAATGACTGAAAGAAAAATTATAGTACAATAAAGCTTTTTTTGTTTTTGTTTTTTCCCCATTTCTTCCTCTGAAAAAAAACGGTAAAGGCATTTTTTTCTCTAGTGTCTGGTTTTGGATTATTCCTCAGGAACAGAACATCTATGCTGAAGCCAAACTATGACACTCCAAAAGCAAGTGGTGACTGCAGAAAAATCATTGTAAGCATAGATCACGTCTATGGGTACAGTGATTTTTTTTTAAGAAAAAAAAATGGACTTGTCTATTAAAGTCTACACAACACAGGCACAAATTTAAATATTTTGATAAATTATCATAGATAAATTCTTTGAAATACATTTTTGCAAACAATAAATATAAATAACAAAATAATAACGTTGCTGAGATCAAGCGTATTTTCTTTCTGCTTGAACGGTGTGTCCTTCTAAATGAATCATCAATTGCCTCATGTCTCTGTCATCATCTAAATTGTATTATAAAGTCAAAATGCAGCACAATACATCTTCAGCACAGCTATTGTGGCAAGTAATTGAACATATCAGTTCACAGAAGCTAATAAGAGCTAGCTTTGTAATGTAGGAATTGTACATTGACAAACGGATTGCATTTACTTCTTTCGGCTCTGCTTATTATCAGTAAGTTGTAATATAAATATGCAAATCTGCTGCTTGAACTTTACAATCCTCAGTTGAGGCTATTCATCTCCTTTAAAGTGTTCATTTACATGTGGAGAGCCCCCATGCATCAAGCCGTGTCATTTTGAAAGCAAATATTAATCAATTTTGCATTGTGGATTGCCCCGGAGCGGTGTGTAATACATGCAGTGTCTCAGCTGGGATGGATGCACGCAAACGGTTCCCCATTCAAACTTCTGATAACTGTGAAGAGGCTGCACCATTAAGTGCTATCACTAAGCTTTATCATATTAGGTGCACACATGCTCCACCATTCCCAACTCTGGACCTTTTTAAAATAGCTTTGTTTACAGATAAAACGGCCTTGAATACAATGCTAATTTCCTTTGTCCCACCTAGATACACCCAAATGCAGCTACTGTATTCGGGCTGCATTTCTTTGACAGACGTTTCTGAGCTAACAGAGAAATTTGCTTGCTTGCTTGCTTTGGACATGCAAGACATATACCACCTTGGTACAAAGGTATAGATATAAGTTGTCTAATGGATAATTTTTTTTTTTTTTTAATTTAAAGCGAGCTGGCTTGTTGTCTTGTTGGCTTATTGGTGATGGCACATGTGTTAACTGACACTGCATCCTCCATATTGTTCAGCTAAGACTGGCATTGCCTGTTCAGTTGATAATACCTAGTGAGCCACCTACAATAATCTTTCAGGCTGAAGTTTGTCTGAGTCATGCAAACTGCTCTGCTCTGTTTCAGCTGACTCAGTCTGTTAATGTTGATACCCTTCAGACACTTGTTAGGCTCATTCCACTGTTCAGCAGCATGACTATTCAGTTTCACAGGAAGCTGCAGCAGTTTCACTTTAGTGTAATGTATTGGAATAATACTATGATTTCCTGTACTCAGACTCATGGCCCATGTAATTTGGTTGTCGGCATCATAATGTTGTACTAATGAGCTCTCAGTGTTGTGTCATGTTTTCATATGGCACTCTTTATATTGTCTGCTGGTGATGGTGCGAGTCTTTGGCCTTGTTACAGAGCTTTATAAGCCATGATGGATTCATGTCATGTTTATCCATCTGCTCACATGCCCAGAGCTCCTCTCTTCATGGCTGCCTTAGCAGGAAAATACGAGTCTGTTTTGGGTCTTTCTGTTGCCTAAAAACTTGTGGTTAAATTCAGTTAGTCAGTACATCACTAAATTGGTATATTTTACAAATAATCGTGTTTTCCAGACAAATTATTTCAAATGTTTTTGGTGATCCCTTTTTTGGTGATTTTTTTTTTCTCTAGCAACAACATGAGAATGTGGTCTTAAGTGAAATGTATCAGCTATCAATAAGACAGCCATGAAGTGTAGTAGATACGTTCCACAGGCCTCAAATATCAGTCACACTTTAGCTCATAACTAAAAACCTGAGAGTAACATGTTATGATCCAAAGGTTTTCGTTTAAATTTGTAAAAAATACTGTACAGTGATAAGGGGAAGAAATAAAGCTTGCAAAGTAATCTACTGTACAGTACTGTATCTGTGCAAAATGGCATATCTGTGAAAATCATCACAGTTGCATGGCACCTTTGACCAGTGTAGTACAATCAGATTTTCTAGTTTATGCCCTAGCTTTGTTGAGGAGCTTCTAGCATCACTGTCATCATACTGAGTAATACCACATTTGGCAAGGCTGCTGGCGTTTTGCAGGCCGTGTAACCAACCTTACCAGGCAATTTGACAGGCTGCAACAACAGTCCTGATAAAGCCAAGCTAGCAACTAAGTAAAAAGTCAGCATACAGCAAATACAGCAGCCTGCCCCCATTTCCCTAAGGGCTCCCTCCTACTCAATAGCGTCAGACACGGCAGACAAACGATGATAAAGTGATCCTCTCATGACTTTGACAGGCCCGACAGACAGCGGCAGGTTCGGCTCACGCAATAACGCCAGTCAGCCAGACTCAAAGAAGAGCAATGAGACACGCGTTTCATCTGCAGCTGAGCAGTCACAGCGAACACCTACCCTAACACTCAGGTCCCTAATTATTGCAAACCACTTACTAATAAATAAAGAATATTGCTTCTGTCAGAACAGTCACATAGTTATTAATTTAGTTTTTAGAATTTCTAGATGACAAAAACTCTGTCTAGTGGTTTTATCAGGAGCAGGAGGGTTATTTTTAATACAGTATACAGACATATTGGTTTATTGATTCTATCCACACTAAATCTTGGGAAAATATATTAATGTTATGAGAATGAATGTGTTTATTGGCCCAAGTTTGAGTTGTGTAAACACAAAACATGGTAAATTGTTTTAGTTTCCTATTGCTCTGAAACTATTCCTCTATGCTGTGACCTGTAATGACAGAAACAATGCAAGCAAAAACAAAAACATTGTTTTTTGGTGTCATTTCCTCAGAATCCAAGGAAATTTTCTGGTTTCTAAATCTAAATTTGCGGTCATAAGTGCATGGTTATAAGCACAAGTCTCGAACCTGACAACGGTGGTTTGACTGGGTACAACAGAAGGCCCCCCCAAATCGCACAATGTCTTTGAACCTACCCACCATAATTCTGAAATAGCTCAAATGTATCTCAAACGTCTGTATTTGTACTCCTCTTCTGCTCAGAATACATGATTACACAACTCCCAGACTAGGTGCAGGAGGGCACCTATCATAGTACCAATGACAGCAATACAATGGCTTGATAACATTTAAGCACGTCTAAAAGTGAAATACAAGTAAATGAATGAACAGTACTTTTTACTCTTTACATATAAGAGTTCAGTCGATGCCTTGCTTGGTCTTCCAGGTAATTTAAACCCCCCAGAAGGACCATAATTGCTTTAAAGAAGCAACAAGGCCACAAGGAGAATGGCTGAGCCAAAGGTCAAGCATGTAATATCAAGGAGATAGCACAACTGTCTCCACTGCACAATAGCTTCCAGGAACAGACAGCCTGTAGCCATTTCAGCATAAGACATTCATTTCTCTGTTAATTATAGTCATATTGCTGTATTGAAGTCCAGTGTTCCTTAACATATTCTTTGTTTTGAGTCCTTTTTGTCTCAGGTAATGGAATGTCAGCTCAGTGTGATTCCCGTGTGCTGCAGAGTGTTGATCAAAGTGACCTCTGCACCCCTCTGCTCCTGCAAATCAATACACGCAGTCAACAGGAGCTGACAGAAGCAGGCGCAACATATAATAAATGACAATTCACCAACACAATGGCAAGAGCATATCTGACAACTGCTGCTCATGGCAGTCATTTTCATGTGATGCCAAGCTGTTATGTTCAAAGTGGGATTCATTTGCCAGGACTGTCTCACACAGATGCTGATATTACAAGGCTGACTTGTAAGCACCTCATCCCCCAGTCATATGTTCCTGCTGAAGCTGTCCCAGCCAAGTGCTGACAGAGGCAGCGGTATTACAGTTGTATCTTTTTATTGTTGTTGTCTTTCAAAGGGAGCTTATATTGAAAGCAATTTTCCTCTTAAGGGAGCAAATTGTTCACAGAAAATTGTAACTGCCATTGCTTGGAGATGATTGGCTGCATCTTTTGGTGTTGGCAGCCAAGAATGGAAGGATTTCATATGCGGGAGTGGAGAGGAAGAAGAAGAAAAAAAGAGGAGCAGCGCATATTAAAAGATGTGTTGTGAAAAATGAGTGTGAATTTTCACACACTCCGGATGATGGAAATGGCTGCTGTTTTGTCAGGTGGAGGGGAAACAGAAATCTGTGTGTATTTTGTTCTTGTGCAAAGAGGTGGAGGCAATGTGTTGTGGTGATGGGAGGTGCAGTTATCATAAACTACTCTGTGAACCTATCAGAAAAACTGTCCATTTCCCTTCATGCTTTGTAGCTTTGTAGGGATCAAGAGGATTTGTTTTTACTGGCAGTTTTCCCAACAGCTGAAACAGAAGGAAAGGGACTTCTGGGTTGTGTTGTGGCCTAGGAAGCTAAAACGTATGTCCAATGGCTGCTACTTAAAGAGTCTAAAACAATGAGAAGGACCGGCAAGGCTCCCTGTTCCCAAACAACATCTTTGTAAACTGCACATATTTTTAAATTGTGACTGGCTTATAAACATACAGAGCATATGGTTTAGCTACCATTTTTTTCATAAGCACATAAGAAATTAATGAATATTTTGACAGTTGTGCATGAACCGATCTTAAAGCCTTGCACACTGCCTTCAGGAAATGGCGATATGCTCACATTTTAAAGCTCAGGTTTTAATCAAAATTAAAAATGTAAACATATATATTCTCAGATAAGGTTTCACACCATGAGGGTAGAGGTCTGCTAAGCTAAAAACAAACCATAGCAAAAAATTTGCCCTATCTGTGGTTAGGGGTGGGGGGTGGGGGGGACCTGCAAATCTGGCAAACCACAAATATTTTTTGGCAACAAGTACAAAATAGTAAAACACATATATGGTTAAAAACAATGGCAGGCTATGTCATTTCAGGGAAAATATCTCACATGCATTCAATGCCATCTGGAATAAACCACAAAGACAAATACTAGTACCCAAACGTCAGCAGATCTGAACCATGGAGAAAGCTGATCTATACTGCATTTAAAGCCTATCCAGATACTTCTGCTGTTTGCATTTTATAAAAGGTACATCCCAAGTTACACATGTTCTAATGGGCTGACCTGCTAAATCAAAAGCCACCCAGAGCTCAGCTGCTGTTGGGGTTACCATTTCATTCAGATCGTTCAGTAGAACAGTTTGGAAATTATAATCAGACTGTATAAAACAAAATTACAAGCTCAGGGCAGAAGTGACTTCTATCACTTCTAAAGGTACAAAGTGGTATTACAACAGCCACTAGGACAGGGCTCGCTGGTTATCAGTGCCAACTTCTGTAGATATCGCTAAAGACCAATATATAGATTTCAAAATTCTTTTTCATTCTGATGATAACTTTCTAAATTTTGAATATTTTGAACTATCAATATTCCAAATTGCACCTTTAATACTTCTCTACACACCTGTGTACATGACTTAACTCACAGTGCCAGCTCTCCTGCATACTTGCTGCCGTTAACTTTTCCCTTGCATGCCAAATTGCATGCACCTTCTATGCCAAGGGGATTGATTGGGGAACAAAGCCAGACAGTAAATTCAGTGCCAAAATTAGAGACTTCTCTTTGCTGTATGGTTAAATTACATTTACTTTTATTGCGTGCTAATTCATTTATTTATTTATTTTTGTACTTTGTCTTAAATATTCAATCATGTGTAGTTCTTTTGATTTCTACCATAGTAATAAAAAAAAAAAAAAACCATGAACTTTATATAGCTCCGCAGCTTGCTACCAAGCATGAATTCTAAAATTGTTAGTAATGACCATCAAATGAATGCTTCAGCTGTTGCTTGTTGTATGCTGTTAAAAAATGTGAAGGGATTACATAGCTGTCGTCGTGTTTTCATTTAACTGTGAAAACACAGAAAGGCCTTAACACTGGTGTGGTTTTCAGCCTCCCTAAGACAAGATGTGAAGTACAGATCAAATAAGCATGTCAAACTGTTTAAAAAGAAAGCAAATGCCATTCTAAAAGACAGCTGTGTGTTTCCTTTCTGTTTTTGGCATGTGTTGCAACAATGATGAACCACTGCTTCTGGCCAAAACTATTAGTTAACCATGTAACCAGCGCAATCTGACCAAAAAACTGATGAAAGCATATGCAATGTTTAAACCATGGTAACTGGTGCATGAAGATCTTCCAAGATAGATCCACCAAATGACAAGAAAACAAAAATTGTTAGAACAAGAACATCATTCAGCTGAACAGAATATTGAGCTTCTGTATGCCTGCATGTCTTCTGAAATTCTCAGACTATAATGTATAATCCATCTATCCATCTTGTTAGACTTATCCCATTCACATTTGAAGGAGGGCTGGAGCCTATCTTAGCTGTCATGGATTGAGGGGGAGGGGAGTACACCCTGGACAAGTCACCAGTCTGTAATAGGACTATTACAGAGAGACAGACAACCATTCATGCTCATATTCACACCTTGGGTCAATTTAGAATCACTGATTAACCTAACATACAAGTCTCTGGCAGGACGTACAGAGAGAGAAGCCATACAGGTGCAGGAAGAACATACAAGCTCTACACAGTGGCCTCAGCTGGCCACTGGATTCAAACCCAGGACCTTCTTGCTGTGAGGCAACAATGCCAACTACCACATTACGATGCTGCCCGTAATGTAGAATCTAATGGAATTTAATTCAAAGCACCAAGCTGTGCGGATGTTGTTTCCAACTGTGATTCAAAGTTAAGAGTTCATTTACAACAAAAAAAATGTGACTTTCTTTAAAGCCATACTTCAACCTGTCTCACTGTTGTTGTGTTTTGTGTCATATCTGTCTATTCTCCAGTAAACTGCCCCTCTGCATACTACATCCTCTCTCTCCCACCATCACCAACAGGTCGTTGCAGCTGCTGCTAATTGCCTACATACTGACATTTCTCAAACTATGGACATAATGAATTATGAAAGTGACAGACCCAGACCAAACTCTCTCTGCAAACATCATCCCACACCTTCCACTAAACTTGTTTGTTTTGGGCGAGCTTGCCTCATCCATTAGTTGTTATTGTTTTTTCTAAACATGACATTGATTCAATTTACCACCAATCAATTTCAAATTGTTCTGACATTTCAGATATGACCTTAAAGCCAGGCAGTCCAAGAACTATGATTAGGATTAAACTTTTGTTAATGAGGTGATTTCTCTTCACACGGGGCCGTGTGACACGATAGAACAGGAATGGTCAGTAAAAATTAGATCAATTATTGTGAACGAAACCGCTTTAACTTGATTACCTTTGCACTCGCTAATTTGTGTAATTAATAACCTCCCCTCAGCTGCAGAGAGCAGTTTATTAATAACAATCTATATCTGTGCTCCTTAATGAAATGGCAGGGGCCAGGCCATCCGTTCTGCAGGTAATGTCATAATCAATAGTGCCCAACACACATGTTAATTACCGTAGTTATTAATTGTTACAGTTGGACTTGAATGCTACATGCTGTCAGCCCCTTTGTCCTGCTATGTATAGCAATCAGTGGATTGAAAATGGCAAATCTAATTAGCCATTCAGCAAGCAGGCTGGGAATCCAAATGAGACGGTATCAGCCCTGACAGCTGGCAGCCGAGGCGCCGTTCACACTGGGCCGTGAACAAAACCGGCATTATCCACTGCCCCGGGAACAACAGGAAAAGGCATGTATCGCAAACTAATAAATACATTCACAGCAGCAGCCTGCCATATCACACAATGGTCTAATGAAATGCTTGCTTGATGCCTTTGTTTGGGTACAAGGAGTGTTTATGCGTTTATCTGTACAGAGTGCACCTCGACCATCCTGCAGGCACCAGAGAGTCATTTTTAAGGAGGAGAGAGAGATTCTGTACAAACTTCTGGAAACCATTTTATGTAACTGATAAAAAAAAAAAATAGATTAAACCGATGATTTGAAATAATTTATAAAGCTGAAAAGAGCAAAAAATAAAGTTGAATTTTTCATGTTTTGTCAATAGGAATTGCAGTGCTGTGTATTTATATCATTAAAAAAAATCAGCTTTTATGTAACATTTATTTTATATTTATTTACAAAGATGATGTTATAATACACTAATATAATCCAGGTTTAATCAATGAAGCTGTTCCATTTGTAGTGAGGTTTTGTATGTTTCATAAACCCTGTAAAGAGCTCATAAAGTGAGCTCAAAAGTAGTTTTCCTGCACAGATAGTAATGTCTCTGGATGGTCCTCAGCCCCTTTGCAACCCTTGGATAAGCATGATGGATGGATGGCCTTCAGATTATCATGTCTCTTTAAATAAATTTGGCTAATTGTTGCTATGGTTGTGAGAGGAAAGGATTAACAAGAGTACAAAAGGTCATTGATGAAGGAAGCAGGACATTGTTTACTTGACATAAAAAAACCTTAATATTCGTGTTTTTACACAAAGTGGATGATAATACAATATGCACTGCCCTTATATAATTAAGGGGTAATTAATATGAAATCATGGCCAGTAACTAAATGCTATCACGTGGGTCAAGGTTAACATTAAGAACAGCAAAAAGTAGGCAGAGCTGATAGCAAAAAGGTCACAGGTTTCAATTTCCACAATGTGCAACCTGCAGAGACGATGGGGAAAGAGCACGCACGCGTGTGCTCTCTGAAAAACATGCATCTTCAACTTTGCATGAGTCAACCAAAAACAGTGTTTTCAGCATTATAATAGAACAATCCCATTTTAAAGTTCATTTTTTTAATGATAAGAATATTACAAAAATGTGAACATTATCAAGGAACCCTTAGCATTGTTACTGCAAAATGCTCCACTGTCATCACCAGGTGTTATTAACTGTGACTGCTGTTTAATACTCATTTTTTCATACTGGCACTTGACATGTTGTCATGTATTATATTATATTAGCATTAAAAGTAAATCTACTAGTGAAATGAATTCTTTTCACTCTTTTACAAGCAGTCATACACATATAGTGTGCACACATTCATTGTTTGCACACACACGCGCACACACACACACACACACACACACACACACACACACGTCCATATTTAAAGCAGGCAGCAGCTTGTGTCTCCATCCAGAGAGCACCTGTAAATAATGCAGTGTTAAAGGTGGCAGCCAGGAGCGAATTAGAGGGTGAACAGGTGGAAGGATCCCCACCCTGACAACCTCCATCTACACACCCTTCTATGCACCTAACTCCACCACAACAATAAGCCATGCCAAGTCTCACTCTCAGCTTCACCAGCCGTATTCTTAACACCACACGTGCTTCACTCCAGTGTGGCAGGCCCAGGGGGGCCGCCGGCCTTTCCTCTTGCCATACTCAAAGCAGTGATGGGCAATAAAAACACTTCACACCTTAAGTGAAAGATACGACTTTAAATATTTTACACACATTCTGCATATGCAATTTATCCACACCTGGCTCTTAGGACCAACAACATCTGGTAGCAGTTGCTTTAGAGGCAATTAATTCTTCATCCAAGCGACCAGGTCCTTTCTGAAAATGAGAGAGAACAACTTACGTGTTACTTAGATGAGAATAAATGTTAAGATTACAATACAGAACAGAACAGCAGTTTAGAAGAAGCAATGATACACATTTTACTAGAAAGACATCAAAAGGTGAAATCGAGTATTTGGCTATAACTTTAGTTTTATCTTTTCACAAAAGACAGCTATCGTATCTAATGTGCTGGATGC
>VVHJ01042638.1:23357-38710 GCA_015107715.1 Tylochromis polylepis | reverse complement strand
AATACACAAAGGTAGGTATGTCTGTGAAGGTTCTCATTCATCCAGGTCATGGTAGTCTAAGGAGCTTGGAAAGAAAAGCGTGACGCTTTTCTTTCCAAGCTCCTTAGACTACACAAAGGTAGGCATACTAGAACAAGCGAGTAACAAGTCAAGTTTTTGCAGGTGACAAAGAAATAATTATACCTTAAGTAATTTTAAGTAGTAGTAGCAATTAATTATAGGTAGTGTCCGAGTCGTTTTAAGTATCACTTAACTTACAGGAAAGAGGGAATAATTATATTGTAAGTATATTTAACTTGTGCCTAAATTCTGGGTATTTTGCAGGAAAGGAGACAAATTATACTGTAAGTAACTTTAAGTATTGTATAATTTCTTGGTAATTTTGTGGGAAAACAAACAGTATAAGTACACTACTTTTTTTTTTTTTTGGGGGGGGGGTGTATTATGGAGTGGCTTTACTTTGTCTAACTTCCAGGTACTTCCAACTTCTGTACTACTCTAAGGAGCTTGGAAAGAAAAGTGTCTGGACTTCTCTAAGTTTCTTGAAGACAGGGGGTCCATGACCCTCTTGGGAGACACTCCCACAAGGCTTTAAATCTGGGACTCTCCACCATTTGCTCTTAGAACTGAAGAAGCTTCTCGGATGAGAGGTGAAGCGTCTTCAAGAAACTTAAAGAAGTCCAGACACTTTTCTTTCCAAGCTCCTTAGACTACCATGACCTGGATAACTGAGAACCTTCACAGACATTCTGTACTCTTTTAAAAGTTATGTTTAAGCAGTGACTGTGAAAGAAAAGTACTTATTTTTTCTTGTGACTTGGTAAGGGAGAACAGTCCTTATCACATTTATATTGTTTAAGAAAAGAATGATTGAATAATAGAACATCCATCATGCAAATCAGCATAAATAAAATTAAATAAAGTTAAAAAAACATGTAAAAAGGTAAGATTAATCCACTCTAAAATATGGCTCACACTCAAGTATTTTACATTTTGTTTTTCTGCAAAATTACTATGAAAAGTGGAACTGCTTAAAATTACTCATCTAACTACTTAAATATACTTACAGTATAATTATTTCTTTGCTTCCTGGGTCATGCCACATGACCCTTTTATTCTAGTGTACTTACCATGAAGTATTTGTCTATAAATATAACTACTTTGTAATTTCAAATAAAAGAACTGAAATTCCTTTAAATTACAGGGGAATTGTGCAATAGTTGTGGGCCGTATTATTAAGAGTTACCCAGATGGGCAACAGCTCTCATGGTTGCTTAATGGTGTGACGTCCAAAACATACCTTTTACAGACCACACTGGGGGCGCTCCTGCCAGCTAAGAACAGGAAGCTGGAGCTACAATTCACACAGGCTCACCAAAACTGGACAAGTGGAAAAATGTTGCCTCGTCTGATGAGTCTTGATTTCAGCTGAGACATTAAGTTTGTGGGGTCAAAATTTGACGTAAACAACAGGAGGCTGCTGGTGGTGTAATGGTGTGGAGGATATGTTCTTGGCACACTTTGGGCCCCCTAGTATCATCTAAGCATTGTCTAATCACCACAGCCTACCTGACCACATCCATCCCTTTATGACTAAAGTGTGCCCATCTTCTGATGGCTGCTTCCAGCAGGATAAAACACCAAGCCACAAAGCTCAGATGACCTCAAACTGGTGTTTTCAACACGACAATGAGTTCATTGTATTCTCAAATGGCCTCAGCAGCCACTAGATCTCAATCCACCTTTGAGATGTGGAGGAAAGGGAGATTTCACATCTTTTGGTTTGTTTCTTCTGATGTTAGTCTTTCTCTGCTGATTATGACCTAAAACCATCATAAAGTAGGCTATAATTAATTTTGGATACACAATATGTTTTCTTATTTGAAGATGGTAAAGGCCAGTGATATCTTTCTATGACAAAAGCATCCTATCTGTTGATTATATGCACATTAAACTGCACACAAGTTAATATTTCTTATTTAAATCCCCATATGTGGGGAAAAACTGCATATAAATAAAACATTATTATTCCATTTCTGGGGGAAAAAACAAACAAACAGAAAACGTGTCCTGACTCCACCACCTTGTAGTTCCTATTGATGAACAGTAGGTGGAGTACTGGCACACACTGTAGAGTTGGGCTCTTAAGGTTTAATGCGATGCAACCATCAGGATGCTTTCCAAGTGAACAGCAGCAGAACATCGAGGCTTTAATACGGGGTTTTAATACAGTTCAATTTGACTGAGTATAAAAATGCATTTGTGGTTTGAAAACAATGGACTACATGGTGGGTTTGGCGGTGTGAGGAGCTCAGATGATCATGTCCCAACAGGTTTATTTTGTTCATAGCGAAAGGTAAAGAATCTCAGAACAATTATACATAGTTAATCGTAATAAAATATGTGTAATGGCTCCAGTTGACCACCAACAGGTAGTTAGCTAGAAGGAATATAATTTCCTCTTTTTTTCTTTAAAAAAAAATACTACAAAAAGGAAAAAATGGGTTTTATATCACAAGGGAATGTGAAGCCTTACAGATAATATTTTCCAATTAGGGTTCCCCTTTTCATACAGTTGTGGTCTATTCTGTTACTTAGTGGTTGGTTATATGATATTCCCTGGATGGATGCGGGGCATGTTGTGTTTTTCTCTCTGAGCCAACAGATCAATACATCAGCAGGCTCACTGCTAACCCAATTCTCAATAGCATGGTGTCCATAACACGTTCCAAGGGCAGTATAAAAAAAAATCTACCATTCAAAGGAAAGTGTCACTTTTTATATGATAATATGTCTTTGCTCCACTAACATATGATGTATTTCACTACTTGTGTACTTCCGCTGCTCTTATCTGCCACCTACAGCTGTAGAAAGCTTCTTTCATAAATATACCCCAACATTGTCTGTGTAGATTGTCAGTCGTCCAGGTCATGGAAAGTCCATTTGGGCTTTCATCAAATAGGCAAAGGTACACAATAAAGAAGGGAGAAACAGAAGGACAAACGGAACAACATTGTTATCCCAGCAGGTTTATCAGAGAAACTCAGGAGAATCTTCTCCAAGCACGACTTCCCAGGGCATTTCAGACCCAGCCACACACTCGGACAAAAACTGGTTCATCCCAAAGACAAACTAAACAACGTAGTGTATGCTGTACAGTGCAGCGAGGAGTGCTCAGAACTCTGCACTGGAGAAACCAAACAGCCACTCCATAAACGCATGGTACAACCTAGAAGAGCCACCTCGACAGGACGCAGCTGTATGTCCGCATCAAAGGTCAAATGTCACTCTTTCAAGGATGCCAATGTATGTCCACTGTGAACGGCCATCTTTGAACCGAGGGGGTGGCTTACAGCACCAACTGTCTGCCAGCCTTACGCCCACTCATATCTTATGTCAGGTGATCTCAACAGGTCACATGATAGGGTGAGGCAAGGTCTCACAATGGTTTCATCCAAAACCTCTGCTGATAATGACCCACACCCTTTTTCACACCTTGGTTCATGCGATGAGGCACATGATCAGTAGTGGGTCAACGAACCTCTTAAGGGACAACTCCCACTAGGGTTTAAATACCTGGGACTCTCCACCATTTGGTCTGAAGAAGTTTCTCGGATGAGAGGTTGAAAAGTCTTCAAGAAACTTAAAGGCCAGTTGCTTAGAATACCCCACATTATTAATGTTTCTTCTATTAAGCATAGTGATATACCTGATATATACAGCATAAAAACCTATAACTTTCACTCAAATAAAAAAAAGGTCTTTTCAGAGGCATTACTGCAGTGTCATTGCTGTCAGATGCGAGTACAGATCTACAGCAAAGTGGGAATCTTGAGTGTCAGCTTCTTTCTGATGTAAACGATTTCTTTCACTGCTGTAATTAAGTCACCTGTTTTCTGGTTCCTTTTCTTATTGTGAATCCTCGCCGGCTGTGACCGTGCCACTCTCTACATGTCTGTTTTTTACTTTCTTACTTCCTCCTTTTGTCCCTTTACTCCTCCCAACTCTACTCTCACTCCCTTTCTCTTCTTCCTTCCCCACTCCTTTCACTTTCCCTTCTCCATTGTTTTTGCTGTTCCGCATTCATTGCATCCTGCACGCTGATTTGTTAAATCCAAACACACACACATTCGCGGACGCTGTGTAGCTGTTGTCACTTTCAGCTGAAGCAGCTCTTTGCGCGCAGGGATGATATTTTGCCCTTTGATGACAGCAATCCCATGCTACTGCACTGAAGCCCTCAAAACAAAACATGGTGGGAACAGAGTGTGAAAATAAAATCTGCCAGGCCTCAGTCATGCTTCAGTAATGAGTATGTGTGTGTATCTTAAGTAGGTGCAGCCATATAGCTACAAGTCTAGAGACACAGGAGACAGGGCTGTTTGTGAGGACCATTATCCTGGACTCATTTGCCAATACTGCAATGCAGTAGAGAATGAGATTTGTTCCAGAAACTTCAGTGTTTGGGTGTAATTGCTTATCTGTGCCAGGACAGAATTTCCCTCTTCTCAGCATGTGCCTGACAATTACAACAAAAATGTAGATGTCTTCTTGCTCAAACGTACACCAAGCTGCTTGACTATTATAGCGCAGTGAAAGGACTAACCCTCACGTGTAGTAATAGCTTAAATCCAGCACAGCATTAATTCAAGCAAGTCCCAAAGTCAAGCCTGGGCAGCCCTGACAGATCGGCTGATCTCAGTACCAGCCAACATCAGCTGATGGTGCAGCTACACGGAATTGTAGTCCTGGGTTTTGCTGAGTATTGTTTGGGATTCTTTTTTCATATTTTCTCTTTTGTTTTCTATTTGTTCCTTGGTTCTTGTATTTTTATTTTTAGTTCTGGTTAGTTCCCTTATTGGTTCCCTTTGCCTTCCTCCCACTGTCTCATGCATCTGTTAGCCCCTGATTTAGTATGGAGTCTTGTCTCAGTTATGTTTCTTGTTTTACTTTGAGAGTTGTTCTAGTTTTACTCCCCCCCCTCCTTTGTGACTGTAATTGTGCCCCCATTCCGTCTTCACCTGTGATTGTTTTTACCTGTGCTCTGCTCCCTGTTATTTCTTGTTGAGCAATCAAGTCTAGTGTGCCCTGCATTCCCCTTTTGTCTTCATTTTCTCGAGTCATCTGTTGTTGCTGACCTGTTCTAGTTAACCTTTTGTGAGTGCAATATCACACCTCTTGTTGCGAACTTTATATCTTGTTTTCAAACAGCCAATAAAGGCTTGCTTTCTAATGCACATTCTGCCTCCCGTCTCCTATCATGACACACATTCAGTGTGAAAATCTCATATAGGGGATGGTGTTCAAACTGTTTTATACTAACCACAGTTCTTGTATATGTGCAAACTGCTTTGCAACCCACCTCCCACCAACCAAGCTCCTCCTGTTCTGCTCGGGGAACTGTGTGGAAGCCATGCTACTGCTGGCTGAAGACAGAAGAGGAGGAGAAGTGGTGGGAGGCATGTTTGGAGGCACTGAGTTGACGATGGAACAGCCAGGCAGGAGGAGCAAATGATTTATGAATGTAGTGAAGGAGGACATGTAGAGGGCTGGTGGAACAGAGGAGGATGCTGGGGTTAGGCTGGTTAGGTGGAGGAAGATGATCCACTGTTGTGACTCCTGTGAGCCTTTTTTTTTTTTTTTGGTAAAATGGCTAACCACAACAAGGATTTTTGGGCTCCACAGAAAACTGCCATAATGCTGAAACCCAGGATTGAACCAGGGACCTTTAAATTTTCAGTCTGATGCTCTCCCAACTGAGCTATTTCAGCATATTTTGCATGATTGTGTCAAACAGCCAAACTGCAAAATATAAATCACTGCAGATGGCGCTACTCTTCTTTTCACTCTAAATGTTAAATGATTTATATTTGATACACTCATTGTGGGAAAATGAGACTGTAATGGACCTGTAGTATTTTTCTGATGTTCTTCAAAGATATAACTCTCAAAAAAGCTACACTGATGTCTTATCCAATAACCATCTTTTCATCACATTGCAGTTCATTAAGGGAAAGTATTTCTTTCATCACTCTTTACATCAACTGTGCTTTCCCATTTCTTTCATATTTGTGCCATTAAGCAGTCAGATTTCCAGGGAAATCTGACCAATATCAAATAAAGTGCAATGTAACTGCAGATAAGGTAGTTAGACTTATAGCGATAATGATCATGTGCAGCTCACGGATCACGTATAGTTATAGTTATTATAATCTTTTGATTATATGTTATGATGAAGCAGGTTCTTGTTAACCACAGTTGTAAAGCAATTCACAGAAAAATGAGAAAAATCCAAAATCAGAACAAAAATATGATAAAAATAAACAGAAATGAACAAGCGAATTAATGGAAAATAAGCAAACCAAGATAAACACTTGGATAAAGATCAAGATAAACTTTATTATCCCAGAGGGTAAATTTGCTTTGTAGCCAGCAGCATAAATAACACACATATAGTGTGTGGTAATACTTAAACTTACAATACATAATGTGAATTTATATTAATAATGGGCATTTCAATATATATTAAGTTGGTGAAAATTGTCAGCCATCCAACCTTTGATGGAGTCTAAGCATCTCTGTAAGGTCTGTAACTTAGAAACATCTTGGGTCTTAAAAGAGATACATAACTGATAAGAAATATCCTTAAAAGTGCTTAAAATTCAAAATGTGATGAAGAGTAAAGGCCTCAAAAAAGAACCTTGCAGAGCACTTGTACTTAGCAGCAGCCACAGAAAATGATGGAGAAATATTTATTCTCAATTTATTGAGGGTTTTTTTTTCTACAGAGAAAGCAAAAATGTTTTCATCATTTGAAAAAAAAAAAGCTGGGACAGTAGCTGGAGCAGGAGTAACAGTATCACTAATAGTGTTAAATAACACCTGGAGATTAAACTAGGTCAGAAGGCCTCGCATCTCTGACTGAATTACCAGAAGAACAAGAGAAGAACACTTTAAACTGCAAATATTGTCATTTGTCGAAGGGTAAGATGTTAAAACAGGCGCTAATCTGTTTTGGGGTTGGCACATGCTGGGTAAAATGAAAAGAATCCATGATGGTGATAAAACATCTGGCGAAGAGGTCAGAGTCATCACCAGTGTGTATGCTGTAATAACCAATCTGGACAGCTTCATGGTGGAGGATTAAAAAGTCAGTGAACTCCTTTAAGAACAAGCTATTTGGTCCAAGTGGACGATATCTATTATTAGTAGAAACGGCTCAAGTTCAGTTAGGGGACATAAAAAAATCAGGGTTTGATCCATGAGGCTCACAGATTTCACTCATCGAGGGGAAAGAAGGCAAAACAAGCAGAAAGTCTGGATGAAGACTACTGGGGTAGCACGACCTCATAAATCCAAGCTCTGCTTGTCCAAGCAGGGACACGGAAGAAAAAAATCCCTTCGATGGAAATCATCAGAGCACTGCTAATCAGAAACACACTTCCAGAACAGTCTGAGCTTCACCCACTCTCTTTTCCCTCTCCTCCTGTGCGGTCTGTCTGAAGCCAGGTGGGGGCAGCTGAGGCCACCACCCAGCAGCAGAAGCTAAACACTAATGTGTGCACTGACTCTATAGTTTTTAAAAAAATTTTTTAATTTAAAATGAATTCTCTCAGCAAAATGTCATAGTCAGTGTTTTATGAATTACGTGGACATTTTAGTCACTGACACTCAGCAAGATAACGAAGCGTTATAACGATCAGTTTTCCTGGCCTGTGTGAATTTGACAGGCGAATGCGGATTCAGCACTCTGGACAGCGCCAGCCCTCGCTCTCTCTCTCTGAATTCAAAATCACTGCACCATTTTCAGCCTGTATTCTACAAGTCCGCATATCTGGAGGTTTTTGAGAAAATGTAACTAGCGAACCACACAAGAGCAATCGTGGATTAAGTTTCCTATAGACTGCAGGTTATATATGAGCTAAATGCCGGCCCACTGTTTTTTAAACGAGTCAATCAACAGGTGTGTGCATCTGGCAGCAGGGAAGGCGATATTAAACAGTCGGATATGTGAGTTTAGAGCAACCGCTACTGGGTACAAATAAACAGCAGACAGACAAAGGCAGGCGGTGGTTTCCCGCCAATTAGTGACCTCATGTCACTCTTGCCTCCAAAATGTTGCTGATTGCGGTTCTGTGTTTGAGGCAATCGGAGACTGACGGTGTGGAAACCACGTGTCTACACTTACTGGATGTTGCTTCTGCCAGCACGCCCGCATCAAACTGCACGAGGAAACCGGACGTGACTTCTCCCTTCAGAACAAAAGTCGAGGGAAAAACACCAAAATACTTTAACTTTAAAGAAGATTGAGTTCTCATTTCTTAGTTATTTTATTTGTGCTTTCTGAGAATTATACTGCAGCTTAAACTACTTTGCGTAAGGTTACTTTTACCAAAACAACTTTTATTTTTTTTAATTTTTTTTTTATATTATTGAACAGAATGGGCTAATTTAAAAACGTTTAAACAAATTTCCTGTTTTGTTTATTTCTTCTTTTCTGATCGTATCTATTTCATTTCGTATTAGGGCCACATTAAGGAAAAAAAAATGTAAGGACCATTCTGAGACCAAAATCGAAATTTCGAGAAAAAAGTCGAAATGTGGAGATTACAGTTGTTGTTTCAAGACAAACTGCCAAGGCTGCTGTAGCCTCTGTATTAGTGAAATCATACTTCAGAATCGACAGTTTCCTCACATGAACTCAAAATTGGTAAAAGGGGGAGAGAGAGAGAGAAAAATTGATTATTCTGTCTTTTATTTTGAAATCACCAAGCGGAAAAGATGTTTTGCTTAATTGGGTTCGCCTTTGCAGCTGGTTTGGCATCGCTAGTCAGTGCACCTCCTCGCGCCCCGCCGGCCGCTGGTTGCCTCGAGCGCAGCTGTTATAGACTTTGAAGCGCCGAAAGAAGCGCGTGAGGACCAGGAGCCAGACTCGGGTCTTCTTCTTCGTTTACTTTCAGGTGTCACAGACACGGCAAGCAGAGCCACGGTCCAGCAGCTCCTGTTTATCAGCAAGGTGAAGAGTAGGAGGAGGAGGAGAGAGGAGAGGAGAGGAGAGGAGAGGAAGGGGAGACAGACAGCAGCAGTGTCTTGGCGCATTGGAGCTTATGGATTATTGAGAAGTGAAGGCCGAAACGTGGATCAAATATTTATGAGGACTTTTTAAAAAAGGAGGAAAAAGACAGAGAGGGGTAGCGCAGAGATTCCCCGCAGTGATTCACCTGCCCGCTCCAGCGCCGTGTGTGCGCTCTCACTTGACCAGAGACCAGAGAAGCTGCTGGGTAAAAAAAAAAGAGAAAAGGACCGTGCATCTAGCGCGTGCGTGCGTGTTTGTGAGTGTGTAGCGTGCTGGTGTGCGCGTTTGGAAAGAAGCCCCCCTGCTGCAGTAGCCTACTCGCTCGCCGCGCGGCTACAGGGATGCCACCGACTTGCTGACGGACCCCCGGTATCCGCACCCCTCCCCTCCTCCCGGACGGACGGACGCACCGACCCCTGCCATCCCCACTAATATGCAATGGTTTTTTGTGCAGAAGCCGACAGCTGCCGCGTACCGCCGACTTCACGCTAGCGCCGCCGCATGCCTGTCCGTCGCTGCCGCTCCTCTCCCCGCGCCGCGCGGCAGACGACGCCATTTGAAGAGGAGCGCTCGGGGTCTTTCCACGCCGCGGCGGCCGGGCAGCAGCAGCAGCGACCGCTCCTCGGCTGAGGACCGCCGGCAGCTGGGGCAGCCGGAGGCGGGGACCGAGGAGACAAGCGCCGCGGCGGTTGCTCTCTTCCTGCCGCACGGGGACGACGTCGACGCGGAATACGTGCGGTTGGTGTTCTCCGAGCTCGTGGGGGAACCGGGCGAGAAAGCGGGCGAGGAGCCGGGCTTCCTGCTCTTATTCTTGTCTATGGTGCAGGTCGGGGCGGCCAAGCACCGCCGAACTGAGCCCAACAGCTGGCCGGCTCTGCTGGCATGCAAACAGGGGGGCGTATCAGCCCCCATGCGGTGGGTGAATTTTAGGCTGCCGCATCCGGAGCGCCTCTCGTCCCCCACCTCCTCTTCTTCCACTCCTTCCTCCTCCTCCTCCTCCTCTCCCCCCGTCTCGGCCAAATCCATGCGGTTTATTTGGAACAACATTTTCAGCAAAGGATCGCATATGCTGCAGTGTCTTTGTGGCAGGAGCCTCAAGAAAAACAAGAACCCAACTGGTGAGTTTGTTTTGTGTGTGTGTGTGGAGGTGACAGAAGAAGACTTTATTGGGTGTTCGGTGTGTGTGTGCATGCGCGCACGAGCGCGAGCTTGCGTGTGAGTTCCCTCTCCCGAGACTGCACTGTTCGAGCGCTCGCTGGTGTTCCTCCGCAATCGCAGTTGTGCAGCAAAGTGAGAGCGCCACGGGGACGGTGGAGGTGTGGATGGGGTGGGGTGGGGTGGGGAGGGGAGGTGATGGGGTGGGGGTGCTAACTTATTAGCACAGATACTGACTATACGGTGGCAGTGCGTGCCGACAAAAAAATAAAGGAAAAAGCGTGCCGTGCCGTGCCGCGCGTGGAAGAGATGCTGCAGAAAAATCAAGTCTAATGCAGCATGCAGACCCGTTCAGGCTCCGGTACCCTGCATGATTAAACAACACATGGCCTTATTTAGACTTCCACTGTGTATATACAGTGCATGATGTGGAATAGGGAGAGTCCCGTGTGTGTGTGTGTTTTCTATTTCAGTCACATCTCTTCTCCTGAGATCGAAGTCTGAATGCGATGCTGTGCACAGCTGAGCTTCTTTGGAAGGGAGTAGGGGGTGTGGGGAGGACCCCCAATACTGTATGTGCGCCAACTTTTTTTTTTTTCCATTCAGGTGAGCTGAGAATTAGCGCTCCTCATGCTCACGTGCAACATGTCCACCTTCAGGGATGGATTTGTCAAACAAAGACGAAAAGATTTTAAGTCTGAGGGAGATTTGATTGAATTTACCAGCAGGACTTTCTCAGAGAGTACAGAGGGCAGATTTAGTCTTGGAAACTTAATTATCAAACTTAATTAGTTTGCTTTGTGCGTTTGTTTTGTTCCAGCAGATTTCCCACTAGCTGCTGTAGCTGAAAGCAGAGTAGAGATTGACACTGGCATCACTAATGAAGCGGACATTGTTGACTTTATTGGCATATTGACATTGCACCAGAGAGCTGGCCCGTGTAACCTGCACGCAGTGTTGAGAGGGCAGCTAAATGATGCATGCCCTATAGTCAGACATTTTCAGTGAACACAAGCGAAAGTTTATTCAGAGTACTCATCGCTTGGTCACTTTTTTTATTTAGTTCTTTATTGAGTTCTTTATTGGCTGATGAAACGACAACAGGTAATAATAAGGAGTTAACAAGTGATCTCAGGTGTCAGTAGGAGTGGTGGTAAATTGGACTGTGCACATTTGTATCATTAATCCCATAACTTAGAAAAAAAAATAGATTATGAGTCACCATAGATACAGACTGACAGGGGAGTTCATTTTACATGCAGTGTCAGTGTCCACATTCTGCAGCTGGCCTTTTTTTTTTTTTAGTGTGTCTCAACAGCTATTCATCCGTTAAAGGAGCAGTACACTACAGCAGTCAAATGACCAGGAGATAGAGGACTATTTGAAGGGGTGATGTGTGACCACCTGCGAGATGTTTTTCACTCTTTGTCACTATCTGCTTTTGGACAAATTACAGGAAGGTGTTGGTGCAAATAGTAGACTCTATATAAAAGATGGACATAGCCACGGGTGACTTCACCCATTGATTTTGGCATTTTGGAGCCTCAGTGTTGGCTACTGCTGTGTAACGTTCTGGTGTCAGAAGTGGCTGTTTTTGAGTTCTCATCTAAGGCTAGCAAGCTTGGTTAGCAAGCTGCATTCATAAACACTACAGGTGCAACAACACACAGACAGAGAGAGAGAGAGAGACCTGCATAAATATAATGATACTTGATCATAAGGAGCTGAAACTTTAGCAACAGATGCATACAGGATGTTGATATTGTTCTGTCCTTCTACAAAGTCCTCTGCAACAGTGAGGTAATATCTGAGAGTCCACTGAGCCCGCAGAATGAAAAAATATTCAGCGCTGAGAAGAAAATTGACATGCACAGCGGATCTTCAGAGGGTACGATGAGGTCAGCCATTAATGCTGTGTCTTCTCTTTGTCCCTGAATGCTAAATGCTCATATTTTTTTAATTGTTTGAGTGATTACAAAGTCCCTTTATGGTTTGGAGCTGATGTGTGAAAAGGACAGGTATGCAAGATATTTCAGCGCCATGGACAGCAACCAGCACTTCAAACCTCTGTGTTGAAGCATTTTTACAAAATGTAACCAGAGTAATTAACAGTTATTTAGATTTTAGATTTCAGTGCTAGTCTATTTCATAGTTTTTTATTTGTTTTTTGTACATGTAAACATCAATGAGCCCCCGCTTTTTAGTTTGTTGTGTTTTCTGAAGCAGCAAAGAAGAAGTTTGAACATAATATATATCCTTATCCTATCCTGTCCTATAGAATAGCACATTGTGTTAATCATATTAATCATGGAGGCAGCATGCTGTGTATCATAAAAGCATAAACAGAAAACACTGCTGTGAGTCAGTGTGTCTGACTTTGAAACAGAAAGCCTTAGATAAAAACGATATATGATCTTAAAGCTGTAAATATTTCAAGCATTTTGTTAGGTACACCATGTTGGTACCTGGTTGGATCCCCCGTTGCCTTCAATGCTGCCTTAATTTTTCATGGTACAGATTCAACAAGGTGCAGAAAACATTCCTCAGAGATTTTGGTAAATATTGACATGACAGGGTCACACAGTTGCCACAGATATTTTGGCCGTACAGCTCTCATCCGTGATGAGAATCTCCGTTTGAGTACAGAGAAGTCATTGTTGTGTTCAAAAAACCAGTTTGAGATGATTTGAGCTTTGTGGCATGGTGTTTTATCCTGTTGGAAGTGGCTATCAGAAGATGGGCACCCTGGTCTGGACATGCCCAACAATATTCAGGTAGGCTGTGGTGTTTAAAAGATACTCTGCTTGTACTAAAGGGCCCAAAGTGTTACACCACCACCAGCCGCCTGAGCAGTTGATACAAGGCAGGATGGATCCAAGCTTTCATGTTGTTTCTACCAAACTCTGACCCTACTATATAGCCTTATCAGACCAGGCAACATTTATCCAGTCTTCTCTTCAGTATTGAGGAGCCTGTGCAAATTCTTACCTCAGTTTCCTGTTGTTAGCTGACAGAAGTGGTGTGGTCTTCTGCTGCTGTAGCCCATCTGTTTGATTTGTTGTGCATTCAGAGACGCTCTTCTGCACACCTTTCATGTCACCAGTGGTTGTTTGAGTTTTTGTTGCCTTCCTGTCAGCAGTCTGGTTATTCTCCTTTGATCTCTTGGATCAAAAAACACTTTCAGACCAGTGTTAAGTTTGACTAAAGTTTAAAGTTTTAGTTGACTAAATATCATGAGATTAAATCCAAAGTTGACTCAGTTGACTAAAATATAAAGTGTTAAAGTTCTGTACCGGCGAGAGTTGCTCCACATGGTTTACAAAGCGTCTTCTTTTCATTGACATCAAATGTGAAATGTGTCCATATGTCTGCTTGTTTTTTCTTTCTTTATTAACATTTTGTCGAGTTTTCATTAAAAAAAAAACAAGGAGCATGGGAGCTTCAACCTGTTTGCAGGGGGCAGATCATATTGTGTGTGTCTAACCTTACTGCGCCCGTAGATTACTTCTGATTGGATTTCGTCTCTCCAGAACATTTTCATCTCAGTTTAATTCATTGACCAAAGTGTCAGTACATTTGATCGTAGTTTTTGTCCTCGTGCATTAATTTTTATTTACTTATCGTCATGTTTTCATCAGAAAAAAAATGTCATTGATGAAAACTATGATTAAAGTTATTGGTCAACGAATGAACATGGTCTCTTTGAAAAGCACAGACAGTTTGTGAAATACTGACACCAGCCTAACTCGCACCAACAACCATGCCACATTCAAAGTCACTGAAATCACCTTTATTCCACATTCTGATGCTCAGTTTGAATTTCATCAGGTTGCCTACAAGGCTAAATTGATCGAGTTGCTGTCATGCGATTGGCTGATCAGATATTTGCATTAACAACCATATAAAGTGGTTGCTGAATCTATATTTATACTACATCGACAAATGTGTAAAGGAAAAATGCTCGTCTTATTAGGAAACACTCAGCATTTAGTGTTCGTCTCCTTAATCTTACAGATTAAAGGTGAAAACAAACAAAACAAAACCATTTTTGCCATGCTGGCACAGGTGAAATAGCCGGTTTGCTAATAACTGCAAAGCATTCACGGCTTTAAATCCTGCCAAAACGTCACAGCTGGCAATTTACAAAGTGTCACATGACTGGATGTGTTTTGTTTCCTCTGGGTGCTTTGTTCCTGTTTTAATTCCTTTTTATGTTGCGCTCCTGTGTGCTCATTTGATGAATTGGCTTGGAGCAAAGCTTGCCGGGTTTATGAGAGTGCGTGTGCATTCCTGTGATACTCTGACAACTGAAATACTCCTAAAGAGAGCAACCCTGGTATTTTCACACCCACTTGTTGTTTTTTTGGGTGTAAAATGTTATTAAATGCATATATTATGAGCCACGGCTTTGCTTTCAAACAGTTGACCAATAGAGGAAATAAATAATCATCTATGCATTTTTTGGTAAACTTTTAATGAACACAATGTAGCACTAGCTGTTTCTAATAACGTGCGTGCTAAGCTCATCAAAAAGTTAGTAGGTGGATGCAGTTAGTCACATTTTTCTGCAACAGTGGGGCACACCACTTTATTTGTGTTTTGTGACAATTTTAGTTTATTCTGCTATGGAGAAAATAATCTGTTGATCTGTTGTAACACCAAGCACAATGTTGTATAAATAGTTGAAATGCAAGTGACTGCAAATATTGAATTCGGCTTCAGAAACTCAGCTTCTGTGTGTGCTGTTTTTGTCATATGAGGCAATTAACTGAAGAAATAATATCTCACCCACCCACACGCGCGCAGCGGGAACGTAAAGAAGAACGGCACTATGTAGTTAACACTATCTTGAGAGACATGAATTCCCACCAGTATCCTGCTGCAGCTCAGCTTGCAGATTTATAGCAGCCAGCACTATTTAGCTGTCTCCCTCTTCTTCAATTAAAGATAACATATGAACTCTTGCGCTCGTTCTCTCTGTGTGTGCATTTATGTTGGCTGTCAAATGTGGACCTGCTGATGGGAAGGAGACACAGTTTAGCTGACTCAGCATTTACTGACCTTCTCTTTTTCTTCTTCTTCTTTTTTTTTTTTTTTTTTTCTGTGTACTGCACTGTTTTTT
>VVHJ01042638.1:12691-23337 GCA_015107715.1 Tylochromis polylepis | reverse complement strand
AGTGAGGGTCCACCTGCATGGCTGAAATACAGCTTTGTTAAAATGTTTGCAGCCTGGTATTTTATTGCTCTCTAGCTAATTTCCCCTCATTGCACTACAGAGATCTATTTTTTTCTCACCTAGTTAAAAGTTAATTAGGGCTCAAATGCACCACTTTGTTGGTTCTAGCTGTGTACTGGGATTTACATTAGCTAATTCAAGCCACTGAACCAGACCTCTCAGCTGTGCTGGTACCTTTTGAAACACCAGTTCATCCATTTTTAAAAAACACTTATCCAGTTCAGTGGGGTTGAAAGCAGGGTATACCCTGGCAGTTTGTTGGAGGGCTAACACACTTACACCTACAGCCAGTTTAGAATGTCAAGCTAACCTAACGTGCAAGACTTTGAACAGTGAGAAAGGAAGCAGGACTGCCTGGAGAGAACCCATAGCAAGAACATGTAAACTCCACACGGCCTAAATTTGAACCCAGAACCTTCTTGCGGTGATGCGACAGTGCTAACCACTGTACCACCCTGGCACCGCCTATTGGTAACATTTTGATTAAATGAAAATTAACAGGACTTCCTGTATGGCAACAAGCTGACCAAGAATTTTACGCTTAAGTTTTGGTAAGAAAAATTCCTATATTTGATAAAGTCTGTTAGTTAGCGCTAATTAGCAGGTACATGTGACAATTTAAAGATCCACCATGCTAATCAAGGCTGCTGATTACCCCACCCTCTTGTCCAAATATGGACACTTCTGGCTACAAAAAAATGAAGATGCTGAAAGGTTTATAAATGGTCTACAAACGTGTAGTTATGGTCACTTGCCATTTGCCATCTTTTATATACAGTCTATGTGTTAAATGATTTTGTTCAAAGGATGGCATTACAGGCCATATAACTGATGTCAGTGACTAAATTCAACTAATGCATGTAGAATCAAGGCCATGAAATTAAATACTTGAGTTTAGTGATTGGTTTGGCCTCGTTGTCAGTGTATATGTTCTGATAGAAAGAAGCTGAGTGAATGGTGTGTGAGTACTGAAAAACGTCTCCTCCAGCGTCGGTATCATTCATTGTTAAAAGGAATAAAGCACGGTGTTACTCAATGTCCTGTGTCCCACGTGGCGTGACCCAGATAGAGACTTTCACCTTTTATAGCACACGTAGGCGTGTGAGTCCATGCATCCACATACACATGCTTGCTCACCTTCTTTGGAGAGTTTCCATTAAGGCATCTTACTTTATATTTTATTTAAACTCTGGAGTATAGCAGTGGGGTTCGTGCCAACTCAGATCTGTCGCTGTAAGCGAAAGGGTCACATATACACAAACACGCATGCACTACACACACCATCTAAATATATTACTTTTAAAAAGCAGTTATGCTGAGATCTGCCTTCAAAATCCACCTTTGTGTGTGTTGTTGAATCAACTGAATTGTGTGCTTCTCTCTCTGTTCCAGTTGCGCACTGTTACGTTGTCCAAAGCTGATGAGTTGGCAAAATAGTGAATGCCATAGTGATGTCTGTCCTCTACAGTCACATGGAGGGTTTTGGCGCAGTACTCTAATATGCCCCCCTCATATGAATGTATGTGTATGTGTGTGTGTGTAAGGATGCTTATTAGATCATGGCATCATTGTCCAAATGCACTTAGTCTGCAAAAAGAGGGATGACTTTGGTGGTCCTTTCATCTGGACTCATCATATATGCCATACTGAGCGCTCACACTCTCTCTCTCACACACACACAAACACACACACCCCTTATATAATCAGAGTAGATTTTTGTTTAAAACAAAATGAACTTAATATTGCAGACACAAGCCAAGTGTTATGCAGCATTTTTGCCACTACTAGGAATAAAATCAGAATATAACCAGCTGGGAGCCAGTTGAGTCAAGTTCTGATTCAGACTGATGGCAACATGTTGGCAATCTGCATTTTTAAAGACTGCAATTATTTACAAACTTGAGACTGATTGCAGTCAGTCCAAGCCAGACTGCAACTGCTTGCATCAAGGTTGCCTCCTATGAGGGAACCTGTGCAGTCGCTTTGTGGTCAAAAGTTTTCATGAGTGTGCAACAACCTCTGGGATGCAAACAGTTGCAGAATGTGAAAACATTCAATATAATCAACTGGCAGTCACCAGTTTTGTGTAGCTGTAAGGAGGTTGCTGTCCTATTTGACTTGTGTGACTGTGCTGTTAGCTTACTCTGAATTAAGAGGTGGGTTTTTCAAGCTAAGCGAGACCAGTGTTGGAGTCAGTTTAATGTGAATTTGCAAACGTTAACACAGGATGGTGGTTCATGAGATGAGCCTTCTTGTTCTTAGTGCTCCCACAGTATTTTTATGTATTTAAATGTCAATATTTGGTGTCTCTGTATCTATACAATGTTGCCATGCAAAATATAATGCTTTATCAATTTTTCCCCACCCCTACTAAAATTTAGCTGGGATGCCTTGAAAAAAGAATCACTCTTGATAAAGATTGCAGCCACACGGCTAACATCTTATGTCAAGGACAATGTCTTGACTAAAAAGGAGGCTTTCATGCATGCTGTAAGCCAAGACAGTGAGTTATATAATCTCATGAAACGTCTCAGTTCTGCGGCAAATCCTGTATCATTAGATTTCTGCCTGGATAGGACAGCAGAGATGTGGCGGTAAATAAGTGCAGTTATTGCAGGGTGTCAAAAAATCACATGACAAGCTAGTGCTGTTAATTACAGTGGAGCTGCGTTCACACTGGGAACACTATAATTTTCAAAATGAAGCAATGAGCGAGAGACGAAAGGTGAGGATGTGTGTGCTTCAGCGTGGGTGTAGGCGCGCCTGTATGTGGCTGGACTTGGCTCCAGGTATCCGTCACGAGAGAATGAGTGCCAAGTGACATTTTTCCAAGTGCACTTAAAAAAGCAACAGGGCATCAAAGGCTCCACTGAGAAGTGTTTTCACAGACTGAACGATAAGGAGCAGAGAAACACTTGACAGCATCTCAGTCTCTCTCTGTGACTGGCTACATATAAAGTGTTTAATTGGTGTGGCCGGAGCTGTCAAATATACTCGGTCACTGTTACCATTGGTCGAGTACAGAAGGACAAGACTGGATGAATTCTGTATTTTTCTATAAAAAAAAACAAACCCAAATCAATGCAAATGCACATTATGGTCATTAATAGTGCCAAAAGGACAATAAAAACTTTCCTCCCATTAAAGGTGACTCTAAACATCTGAAAAGCCCTCCTGTGTTGTTTGCTTTTGATGGCTTTTCAGTCTGTAGCTTTTCTTAGCACCTCTCCTTGATATCTCTCCCTTTGTTCTACCTCTCAGTCACACACTCGAGCTGACTTTTAGTCTTCTCTTGTCTGTGTTAACCTTTCGCTTGATGACAGCCCTGCATGACATAATTGCCATATCTATCCCACTTACAGTGTGTGTGTGTGTGTGTGTGTGTAGCACCATCTGAGGCCATGCTGGGGGGTCCAGAGAATTTAAGAAGTAAGTTTTCCAAGTAAGTCCAGTGGGCTGGTGTTTGCAGGTGTGTGCGCGCCATGGACTTTGAGTTTATACTGAAGGTAGCGGAGAAGAGAATAAAGGCTGCTTTAGGCAAAGCTGAAGGAGGTAAGCCACTCTTTGGTAACAACTGATAAAGGAGGTAGAGCAGGATAATAAGACTAGCTTTGCTTCCAATATATAACACCCTGCTAGAAACACACAGCTTCAATAATACCTGTAGTTATAAACATATTTCTATGCTTTACACAGAAGGTTTTAGGCAGATTTAAACTCACCTATTACATCTTTGAGACAGCTTTGAGAAAGTTGGTTCAAAGTTGGTGAGAAACAGGCCAATCACAACTGACCACAGTCTTTACTTTAGTTAAAAATGATCACAAAGTTATTGTAAACCAGACTTTTTAAAATATATTCGTTGTTTTGTGTTAAATTTACGTGATTATTGGGGAGTGTAGAGACAAAATAGCAGATCCTTATGTATTTCTCTTGTATAAACTTGAAATTTTGACAAGATAAAACTTTTTTTTTCTTTTTGCATGTTTTGTGCTGTGTGACCAATCAAGAGTTCAGGACACAGTCCAACAAAATATCACAAATGTGACTGATGTGAATGATCCCACCGATCTACGTTAATAATATTAATATTTGGAGGTATTTTAGTGTCTGGTCTTGACCATGACGACTCAAAAGGACACAAACTGTCCTTATGCACTTGGACCGAGAGCACAGAGAACACCGTTAGATGCACACAACACTTAAAATGCCTCTTGTTCTAATTGATAAGTCAGGCGTCTCTCTCCAACGTCTGCCTGGAGGACTCTGTTATATAGCTGCCGATGGTGTGTCAGTATTTGCATCTAGCGGACAGATGAGGTCATCCACTCATCTAGTGCTTGACTCTTTGCAAAAGTTGTTTCTTCCTCTTGCAGTCGCTCTTCTTGCTCCTTTTGAGCCTCATCAGGCTTTGGGAACACAGACGATGCTCGTAAATTGTAAAATTTCATTGTTCGCTGTGGTCTTTATGGGATTTGCAGAATACCAACAGATTTATCTGAGCATTAGAGTCTGCTGCTTGTATTTTTTTCACTGTTTACTGAAGTAAACTGAAAGCTGAAGTAAACTGAACGCTTTTATGAAACGCTATTCTTTAAACATACTGTTATTTAACTCTAACTGGACAGAAGGATCTTGATTTATTGAACATTACTTGGAGCTATTAGACAGTGCAAAGTGAGAATTTTAAAGGACTTGCTTTGAAAAAATTTATTATCGAAATAAGTCTGTTAATAAAGGATTTGTTACAGAGCGCATATTTTTAGATATATCCAATTTTCTCACTCAACTGAAATCTCCTTTTTTTTTTTTTGCCACAGAGGAGATTTACTCTCACATCGGTATTGTGTCACAGTTTGAATTGGATGCAGTCCCATGTTAGCCTCACAGGCTAATGCACGATGCTGCTGAACTGTTCATATTGTCATTGTCACAGGGATTACCGTACACACAGGCATGCCACATGTACATATTTCTATAAAAGGTATTTCCTTTTATGTAACACTGTGGCTAAACCAGATTGGTGAGTGGGGTCTTTTTAGTGTGCAATAAGTGGAGACTCTCAAATAATATTAGCTTTGTTTTTGTGACTTTACTTAAGTTGGAGTTAAGTTCTTAATAGAATTTGGGTGGCTGTAGCTGAAGAGGTAGAGTGGGTTGTCTACTAACTGGAAGGTTGGTGGTTTGATCCCCGGATACCCTAATCTTGCATCCTTGGGCAAGATACTGAACCTCTAATGCATTCATCGGCGTGTGTGTGTGAATGGATGAATGAAGCATGTGGTTGAAAGTGCTTTGAATGCTTGAATTGATTAAAAAAGTGCGACACAAGTACAGTCCTTTCACCATTTTACCATTTAGAACATCAGAGAAAGAAACGCAAAGAGAAACAGGTGAAATAAATCAGACAGTAGAAAGACATTAGTGTGTAAAAATGTTCCCACCCAAAACAAGCGCGCATGCAAAACTACCACTGGATTCATCAAATGTGCTCACCTGTTAGTGAATCACAATTATTGAGTAATAGACCAGATGATTCTGATTCACAAGAGAACATAAGATCCCAAAACTTCATACCACGCTGAAGAAGGCAGAAATTTCCTGAAATGAGCTTCCTGTACATCCAGCTCCTGGAAACTGTTAGCGCAGTGAGTGTTTAGTAAGTGTGAGCATGCTCAACAGCTCCTTTCTGCCATTATTATCTTTCTTGTCCAGTCAGGACCTTGCTAGCGTGGGTTATGATGTGTGCCTGTAATGGGACCACCCTAATTCATCCATCACTTGCATCTGTATCTCATCTTTAGGGGATCAGGATATGCAAGAATTGGGGTGGAAATCAAACTAAGCTTGAGCTGTTCAAAGCTGACCTGAGTGGATTTAAACCATCTCCCTTGTTCAGTGAGTTCATGCAAATGAAGCGTAATCTATACAATGTCTTTCACATACCCCCTGTAATGGAAAACATGCCCAATAAAACTGTTTACTTCAGTTCAGTTCTTTAGCCCTATTTGCTGATGCCCTGCTTCTACACAGTGCACCGCATGATGTTGCTCTGCAAGCAAATATATTTCATTTAACTGACTTTACCTTGAGGTTAGCCTGGCATAATTTGGTTAGCGCCTCATCCAAGCATGACAAAGGCTCCAGAAAAGTCCAGCGGAACACAATAATTTGATTGTGGTACAGTAAACAAGTTGCTGAATGTAAACATGCCAGCACCAACTCCGTCAACCTCTCAAATGTGCTGGGGCTATTGAACTGTAAAAGAGAGACAGTGGTAATGGATGCTGGTTTGCCTTTAGGTTTGTCTTTGAGCTCCTCAAGCTATCAATGACAAGCTTGTACAATAGTCAACACAAAAGTGAATCATCCACTTGAGGACAAGAACTGGTCTTGTCCAGGGGTTCAAGGTTCGAATTAAGTCATTTTCAAGCATCTGTTTTAGATGCACTGGCTTTGCGTTAACTGTCCCAGCCTGATGCAAATAGATGTGAATTCGCCTTAAACAATGACCGACTCACAAGCCAAGATGGATTAACAGGATGTCAGCTGCCCAAGGTAGATGTGAAACACCCCCTCCGCTGCTACCACCAAATGTTCTGCCTTATTCCTTATTTCAGTATTTGTGTTTTCTACCTTGCAGCCCCCTCAGGCCATTATAGCGTTCCAGTTTTTGGACATTAAGCTGACATAAGCATTCTCACTTGATCAGGCTCAGTATGGTTTTTTACCAGTAGTAATGGTAGGAAAAAAGTCTACCCATTATCCAAAATTTGTTCCTTCTTGCCAAAATCCAACACAGCTCTAAAGAAAGTCAAAACAGGATCTCCTTGGGTGGCGTGTCAACTGTTAGCAACTAATACTAATGAATCGAACCGGCATCCCGTGTACCACTTTCCCAGGATTGGAAATTTGGGCTGATTGCCTGTCGTGAAGATCCCACACTTCCTGTCTTAACTGGATCATTCTTTCATCACTCCTATCTGCTCTTCACTACTAGAGCTGGCTAGCCTGACTAACACACCCATTACCTTGGCCTCTGGTGTCACATGTGCCTATTCTTGGTTCCTTAACAGCTCCATTTCAGAGAAAAAAATCAGTCGCCTTCTCTGATGTTTTGGTCATAGTAGTAGCCTTGATTTTGACCAAAAATAACCTGTTATAAAATATAGCTGTGTGCTCCTGAAGCTGTACGATTCGGCCGCTGGCAGTGACAGGCTGTAAAACTATCCCTACTCTTACTTATCGTCACTATCTCATTGCCTGCTTCATCAATGCATTGTTGTTCTCTGCTTTCCTCAACAAACTGCTGTGCAGTCCTTTGCTTTAACTGCCAACTGTGAGGCATGAGCTGAAGTTTAGGTGCCTCGTCCAAGCATTTAACCACAGCTGCCAAATCCAATTGTTCTGACCAATCTGACTGCTCACGACATACTACATGAACTTTTCTAACATGACCACTGTACAAAGGGTTAATTCAGTCAGGGATTGTGTTGAAATGGCATAGTGACAAATACTAATCAAAGGAGTGTCATCATTCCCACGACTCTGTGCGTGCAGCAAGTGATTATCTTCTGTTTTTCATACATTACAGGCTCGAGGAAAAAAACGAAAAAGCTTGTCTTGAGCAAGAGATCCCAAAACTTTATACTGCAATCAAGGAAAAGAAAACTCAAGATGAAGGAAGAAATCACTTTTATCACAATTAAATGCAATTTGCTTCATACCAAAGGGTTTGTAGTACAAACTATAAGCCGTATATCTCACTGAGTGTCAACTAAAAACATGGATAGAGGCAATTACCACACAGACATTTTACACCCCCGTTAGAGCACTGCAACTGGATATTGCACTGCAACTCACACCAAAAGTTATAACCCCTGCAGGGCACAATACTATAACTACTGCAAGCCAGAGCCCTCAGCAGATATGCAGGAGAATTTCTGCGTGAAGAAACTGAAATGAGGAGGAAGCTCGAAAAGGCTGAGATCTCTCCAAAAGTGTTTCTTTTAGAGGTGCAATAACTGAGCTGGTGAATGTTCTGCCCCTTTGAACGTGCAGTGCGACTCTGGTAAAAACATCAAACAAAGAAACAAAAAAGGTTTAACATCAAAGCTGGGGCCTGTACTGTGAAGCTGTCTAGGGAGGTAACTCCATGTTGACATTGGGTTACAAAGGGTATTCACTACTTACATCGCCATGGTAACTCATGCTGCAGACCTGCTGCAGATAAACATGTGTTACTGAATATGCCATAGACCTCGGTGCACAATTAGTAAGAGGATCTATACTTTTAGGGACGCTTTTTTTAAAACTTTCCCTGATGAACATCAATGAAAAATATAGATCCTTTATACAGTACTGTGCAAAAGTCTTGAGCCAGCCCTTATTTCGTTATACTTTGCCTCCAAAAAAGCCATATTTTTTAAAATGGCCTTGGTAGTTCTCCAGGTTTTCTGAAGCTCTTTCTGTTTCTTTGGACATTTATTTTCAGTCCAGTCTTTGTACCTGACCACTTTCACAGGACTGTTTTTTGTTGTTAAGACAATCAACTAACCTATGAATCATTCAGACATAAAATAACACACCTAAATCAAGGGACGAACCAGTGTTTCTATACATAACAGACAACTTAGCAAAGAAACTATTTAAAATTATATCTTTAGGCACTTTGTGTCTGTCACAAAACACATTATTTGTTCCCATTTTTTTAGTTAAACTGTCAAAGATAACACAGTTTGACAAATATAAAGTGGTACTTTTGGACCAACGAGATTATTCCCAAAGAGCTATCAGCTGAAAACCTGGCATTGTGTGCAGTGTCCCCAACAAATTAAGGAAATTTGACAAGTGGAGGACAAAAGAGAAAAGTAAAATCATACCTGGGTAGAAAAACACACAGTAAAAGACCATCAGTGGATCATGGATCAGAAGCCTGGACCTTAATATTACTGAAGCAGTGTGGGATAATGTTGACAGAGAACAGATGACCACTAGACCAGCAGCTTATAACAGACCCACGAGCAGAACTAACAAAGACACGACTAAAAGGTTTTTAAAGTCTTAATTTAAAAGTAAGGCTCATTTAAAATGGGATTAGGCAAAGTGGAAAACTATTCTGTGGTTAGATGAATAAAAAATTGAAATTCTTTGTGGAAAACATGGATGCTACTTCCTATAGTCTAAAGAGGAAAGAGAGCATCTGGCTTGTCATTGGTGCTCAGTTCAAAAGCCTGAATTGCAATGGTATTGTGGTGCATTGACATGTCTATCACAACAACATGGCTTAATAGCAGAAGAGTCCAAGTCTTGAACTGGCTTTTCTGCAGTCCAGATTTTTACCCAACTGAAAACATTTGGCACATCATGGAACCAAAAACATGAAATCACTTCCAGTCAATCCAAATCAATCCTCTATCAGACAAGAATAGGACAACATTCCTCTCCCAAAAGTTCAGCAGCTGGTCTCCTCAGCTCCCAGATGTTTATGGACTGTTGTCAAAATAAGCTTAAGTTCCTACACAGTTATAAACATGGGCCTATCCCAACTTTTTTTTAAGACATGTTGCTGCCATCAAATTGTTTTCTTAAAATGCTACATTTTCTCACTTGGTAACGCCACCTCTCCCACCTAACTACGGAGAACTGTGAGCTATAGCAACTTTTTTATGGCCCAGAGGCTGAAATTACACCTTTTGTCGCTCGGTCTACGGGCTGCCTGGAGCTGCTGCTGAGAAAAATAAGCTTAAGTTCCGACACAGTGTGTGCACGACTGTGGGTGGCTCTGAAAACATTCTGCATTGTTGAGCAGCGATTGCTTAACAAAGTTTTATCTCTTTGTCATAGAAAACTAATTTCTGCGTCTTGTTCGGTAAGCCTTGCATTCGGACGTGTATGAAAGCTAAACAAAAAACCTGCTGTTAGGGAAAAATAAGGTGTCTGTCATCACAGTGTCAAGCCGAGCTCTAATCTCCTTCATGGGGGAAATGATGGCGCACACAGTTAACGTATTGTCTGTCTTTCAAGCTGCAACAAGCAGAACGAAACCTTCAATCCATAATAGTACAGACGGAGGACATCAAAACCAGCCTTTTGTATTCTGCCAGAGCGTTGTGAGCATTGCAAGCGCAGTGAAACCATGACCTGCCTGAGATGTGACTGACTCATTACAGACAGGCCAGAAAATTACAGTGATGTAAAACTTGTCAGAGCAATGAGAAGAAAATCACTGCCATTACTCACTAAAGGTCCGCAAACTGTTGGCAGGATGAGCTGTGGGTTGGGAGGTTGGGGTTTAGTGAAGGTTGGGGGACTGCAAATCAGTTTTACTTTGGCTGGGAGTGCCTTCTGTTCCAGATCACTCCAACCTACACAACCACACTGGGGAAAAGAAGTAAATGGATTAGCATTGACAGATATATTAGATTTCTGTGGTCCAGTCTGCTCAGGACAATAATGTCCTTCTTCTGGACCACACAGTAATTGTACTGTCCATCACTGCAGCAGGATCAACAGGAGAGTACACTTTTTTTACAAAATGGATCGATAAACAAAAAAGGAGGGGGGGGGGGGGGGGTTTTTAAATG
>VVHJ01042631.1:20595-40460 GCA_015107715.1 Tylochromis polylepis | reverse complement strand
AAGCGATAGGAATGAGAATCAGCACCTCCAAATCCGAGGCCATGGTCCTCAGCCGGAAAAGGGTGGAGTGCCCACTCCGGGTCAGGGACGAGTCCTTGCCCCAAGTGGAGGAGTTTAAGTATCTCGGGGTCTTATTCACGAGTGAGGGGAGAAGGGAGCGGGAGATCGACAGACGGATTGGTGCTGCGGCTGCAGTGATGCAGACGCTGTACCAGTCTGTTGTGGTGAAGCGAGAGCTGAGTGTAAAAGCGAAGCTCTCGATTTACCGGTCAATCTACGTCCCCACCCTCACCTATGGTCACGAGCTGTGGGTAGTGACCGAAAGAACGAGATTGCGGATACAAGCGGTGGAAATGGGCTTCCTCTGAAGGGTGGCTGGCGTCTTCCTTAGAGATAGGGTGAGAAGTTCAGCCATCTGGGAGGGGCTCAGAGTAGAGCCGCTGCTCCTCCACATCGAAAGGAGGCAGTTGAGGTGGTTCGGGCATCTGACCAGGATGCCTCCTGGGCGCCTCCTGGGTGAGGTGTTCCAGGCATGTTCCACCGGGAGGAGGCTCCGGGGCAGACCCAGGACACGCTGGAGAGATTATATCTCTCGGCTGGCCTGGGAACGGTTCAGTGTTCCCCCGGACAAGCTAGAGGAGGTGGCTGGGGAGACGGAGGTCTGGGCTTCTCTGCTTAGGCTGCTGCCCCCGCGACCCGGCCCCGGATAAGCGGGAGAAGATGGATGGATGGATGGATTATAGTGTAATTCTAGATATTAGTAACAACAAATCCATGTGGAATGATCTGTGTAGTCGACTCTGTGGAGCACTTTTGTGATTTTTAGTTCATTATTTTGGTTTTATGTTCCCAAATTTCACAGCAGCTGATTTCAGGAAAAAAAAATGGTATAAGTATGGTTTTATTATTATTATTGTTATTGTTATCATTATTATAAGTTCTTGTTTTTGAAGAAACAGATTTATTTAATTCCCCCTTTTGTCCTTTACCAACTCTGCCCTGTCTTTAAGTTTCTTACATTATGTGATGTCCTTCCCTCTCCTGTATGTTCTCTTCTTCATAAATTAAAAAAAGAAAGCTAAACACTGCTTGCCCAACATCTGAAAAGAAAGTTAGCAACTACCTGGTGAACACGCTGGAGCATGAAGCAAAGTGTGAAATGTTTCCCAAAAGAGTTGATAGATACCAAAAACAGATTTTAAAAAGTAAAAATAAAAATCAAGTGTGCAAAATACAGTTGCAGTGAATGTTAAAGATGCATCAGTTGTAAGTGTTTGAAATGCTAAACTGTTTGATTGACTAAAAAGATATCAGACAATCCATCACTGACAAAATGTTTCATTTAGTTTACATTGCAAATAGGTTCCTTATCCAAAAGGAACAGGAGTTCAGATGGTCAAGAGCTTAAAAACACACAATCAGTCAGTGCAGCTGAACGAAATTAAATTTAAAAAAGAAAAGGAAACGCAAACAAATAAAATATGAAGCTCTGAGAAACCACTGACTGATAGAGGTGCCAATGTATTCTGAGAAACATGACACATGCATACAGATGTTGTCACTACAAGGATCTTATTTGTGGTCCAGCATGACTATTGTCATCAGACAGATCTCTGGAGCGATCTCACATGGCAAATGAAATCAGTGATCAGCTGGAAAACCACTGTCTCACGCATAAGTAAAGACCACCTACAGCGCTTGTGCGCACCTGATCTCATTGGCGCACATGTAAACGCTGAAGGTCTTATTTGTCCAACTTGAAGCACACTTCACACACATATGTGTACTTATTCATATGAGGCTACATGCAGGAAGCAGACCATAAATTTTGGGTAGCATATGGATTTTATCCCCCGGAGAGGAATGACAGAAGGCGAACCCATAGCTGCACAGACATTGAAGTCGGTGCCGCTGAGCTCATTGCCCCTGGTTGACCTAAGATATGGGAAGGGGAATAAATGATGAATGAGTATATTTTTGACCCTGAAGAAGTGCTCTGTAATACAGCATCCATGTACTATCAAGTATTTTAATCCCCTCCCCTTTCTCTGTCTTTCTATCTGCAATACTACAGCGAGTGACTCACCAGCTGCTCTCACATAACAGTGCGATTGTATTCACACTGCCAGGATAAGACAATGCAGGTTTTGTTTTCTTTTTGTTCAGTATGTTTGATGTCAAAAAAAGCCCAAGGTAGCAGATGTGAGCTTTTTTTTTTTAACATGGCCCTCTCTCAGACCTTGGTTATTAAATGAATCACCTGACACAAAGCTAGTTCTAAATTAGTGCTTTTTCACAGCCGGTGAATCTTGCCAGATTTGTACTTCGATGGATGCTGTTCCTGCAGAGGGGCCATTAATAGTATTGTGATCAACATCGATTTCCCTCAGGTAATCATCATTTGTCACATTTTAGACATCCGAGGGCTTAATGCGGCATCACAAATGGCTTTCTGATTAATAGGAACAATGCTCAGAGGAGGCAGCAACACAGAGGCCATTCTCATAAGATCTGTGGCACCACTGCTTTACCACTACAACCCTTCTTTGTTTCCCGTCAAATATACAGATGGTGCAAAGCGGCTGAGCGCTGTGGCTTAGAGCAGAGAAGCAAATTCAGACCGGACAGCAGAGCAGTGGAGACGTACATATTTGGGATAATAATTTTGAGAGCTTACACACAACTTTTCCTCATGTGCTTTCTTGCCTTCAGCAGGGTTGAGTCTGAGGCTGTGCTGATTTCCCTTGTAAACAGTTTGCAGCAAAAATAAAAATCACACATTGATCTCCAGCTTGGGTATATAAGAGAATGAGAAGAGAAAGTGTCAGAGGGTCGTCGCCACGTGATAGTCACGCAAGGGAGCAAAAGCAAAAGCTCACTCAGTTTAACACCTGTATATATTTATAAAAATAGCATGTCAATAGAGATGCTCAGGGTTGGGAATCATGGCATAATTCAGTGCCAGTGATCACAGCGGATGCTGGGGGTGATGTAGTTCTTTTAGGGATAAAAAAAATATGAATGACTAGATGTTTTAGCAATACATGACCCAACAAGCATGCGTGCACCACTTGCCTTATACACACTGGCGTTTGTAAAAGAGAATGTGCATCTCATGTGTACCTCAAAAATGGTAACTGAAGATAAGCAACTGAAAGTAGCTGCAGGAAAGGCCCGTCAAATCATGTTAAGGGAGGACAGGTAGCATTCGATGATGATTACGACATCTAAAATTCAGGCAGCCAATAAGCCTTGTATTTAAAATTATGCCATTTTTGTCCAATTACTTTTGAGCCTCTGAAAATGGGGGACTGTGTATAAAAATAGCTCTAATTCCTAAACAGTTAATGCAATGCTGTGAAATTCTAAAATCACATTTTAATGTGATAGGTGGTATCATGGTGCAGTAATTCTGTGTTACGGAATACAGTCGTCTACATGATAATATCTGTGTAGCTGAAGAAGAAAAAATACCTCTAAAGGGCAAAAAAAGAGAGGAATTAATTTATTTATTCACTGCATTGTGATGTCAGCATGGGTATGTTATCATCATTATTCAATTTCAATAATGTGTCAATTTAGTTAATTAACTCTCTGATTAGCTTTCCCCTGCTGTTAGCTGTTTCCCCCGTGAATTTTCTTCTTCACTGCAATTTGGGGTAAACACGAGTTGCATGGCAGCCATTTCTCACGTTCCACATGTAATTAGACACTGGTTTGTTTGCACAGGTTGACCCCCATCAACCTACCGCACTATGGCCCACTACAGATTTTTTCAATCCGTCATCATTAGTCCTGGTTTGATTAGCTCTGATTTTAAAGTGGGGGTTTTTTCAGATAAATGTCTGCAACTGTGAAGTAATGATCAGCAATTTTAAGCAGCTGCTCCTTCAGACATTTTTCTGTCTCTTCAGATGGAATAGCCTCAGTTTTGACCATTTCAGTTTTAATCAGCTGCTAGCAGCTCAGCAAGCAACACTCGAAGTGGACCAAAAAGTTATTGTTTTTTAAGCCCTGTTACTGGATTACACCAAATCTCTGCTTGTCTCTTTGCTGCAAACGGCTTCTTTGACCAGGCAAACTTGGCACAAAGGTACATCTTGAGTAGCATCCACAGTGGAAGAGATGGGGGGACCAGAGACCAGAAGTGATATTACCCAAGAAACTGAGAGTGATTATAGTGACCAATGAGAGCACAAGATACTGCTGACTGACATAGCTGAAGCTATGAATCTCTGCAAGTGACCAGCAGTCAGCTTCAAAGCAATGGAGGACGAGTGAGTTGTTTCCAGTGTAGGTGTAGCTTTCAGCCCCTGAAGGTTTGTATCTACATCAGATATTATGATGTCGTCATGGTGCCTAGCAGCCACCTACCATTGGGCTAAAATGACCCATTTCTAACATTTAAGTCTCTATAACACCTTATAAAAGCACTGTATCATTTTAATTCAGAACAATCACCTCAACAGTCAGCAACACTCTTTTTTTTTTATAACCATTGTCAATGTGATTAACTGCTGCTGATTGCCAATAGCATGAGCACCTGCACAAATTTGTTTAGTTAATTATAGATGTGGATAGTTGAAAATTTTACCTAATTAGATTGCATTCATGCATCACTGTAAAGTGATGACTAATTAGTCAAATCTCTGGCCATTACACTTTCTGGATAAGAAGAACAAAAATAACCTCAGATACCATTATGATAAAAAAAAAAAACAAACAAACAATGGAAGCATTTGCTGCATAAAAATGGTGTTTATAGAGCAAGAGAAGAGAGTTGTGTGATGTATTTGAAGTTTGATGAACATTGTGAACAGCAACTGGACTTTATGTGCAGTGAAGTATTTGTTCAGAATTAAACTACACTCTGATTAAAAAATTCAAACCTTAGCTTCTGAAGAATTTTAAGAATCATTGAAAGACACTTTACCACCTTCACTACCTCACCAAGTCCAAAGGTCAGGACCCTGGGCAGCCCTATCAAGCCTGGCCTCTCTGACAATTGGCTCAAGGAAATGCTCATCCTTAACGAGCGCAGATCTCTAACCTTCGGTAAAACCTAAACCTCAGCTTATATGCAGCAACATGTCACATGTTTTCCAGCTATATTCCATTTGTGCCTTTGGATTTATGGGTCAAGGGTCATAGTGCTTATAGTGTATCTTTACTAATCTTAGGGTGACACTGTGAGTCAGACATAATGTTAATTTTGTAGGATGAATTTCATCTAAGTTAAGGCTTAGATGTCTGTCTTTACATTGTTCTTTACTTTACTAGGTTTTTAACTCAGGTCAGTCAACGCTCAACTAAAGTGTTAAAAACAGCCCTATGATTGCAGCCAGAAGTCAGAGCAGCCTGCCCAAACTGTGATTAAAGGAATTACATTATGTCCACTTAACAGCACATTCTTTACTTAAAAAGATCCACTTATGAGTAATAATGTGTTTATTGATTTTGTATCATTAAATGATTGATTGATTCTCCAGGAGCAGAGGCTCATGATTTAGACTCAGACCAGACCAGACACAGCACCACCTACATTTAACCCACTGTCTGAATTTTGTGAAAGTTTCCTGTATGGATGTTTCTGCCATCAAGTGTGATTCATCTATATAATATCTTCTAAAGATTTACGAGTATTACCACATCTCAGATTTCACTGTCACAATTTTAATGAATCTATTGTAAATGATTAAAGCCCCGGGATAAATGATCACTTCACTTTTCTCCCCACAGTCCAAAGACATGCTTAGACATGCTTAATTTGTGATTCTAAATTGGCCATAGGTGTGGGTGTGACTGGTTGACTGTCTCTTTGTGTTAGCCTTGTGATGGACTGGCAGCCTGTGTATAGTGTGCCCAGCCTCTTGACCTACCACAGCTGGGATAAGCTCGAGGATGGAGAAGGAGTTAAGAAAATGAATGAATGGAAGTACTTAATATTTAATTCTTAACACTTATCACAATGTGTTTCAATCTACCAATACTCTGCCAAAATACTGTCAAACTGAGCATGTGCAAAGCATCTCTTTGCATCAGCGTCTGAGACATCAAGTTTAGCGAGATGGGTCTGTAACTCTAAACTTGTTACATGTGGATATTTGTAAAGGACCCCTTGTTGGCTATTTTATGTTGGCAACCCCCCTGGCATCCCCTGGGACCCACTGGAAAAATGTGTATCCTCCGACTTGCTGGTGAGTGGTTGTTAACTGTCACCAGGTGAAATTGGTCAGAAATCGTGTCTTTGGTTGTAGTTTGCACGGAAAATGCTGACTTGTCTACAAGCACTGCCCACTACTTGCTGACTAGTAGCCATACTGTAACAAGCGCAACACAAACCAGAAGCAGAGATCATTCACGTACATAGTAAAAGCTGTAGCCAGTGACTGTAGCGTTGAGCTACAGTTTTTAGACCCAATCACATAGTTTTTCATGCCTAAACTTAACAAATTAAAAAGTGAGTGGAAGTATAACAATTCAGCGAGTGAAAACAGCACAAAGTAAAGCATAAAACCCAAAGATGCAAACAGGACATGATGAAGATGGTGAAAAGTTTACTTGATCATAACATACAAAAACAAGTTTGTGACTTCCTTTACTCATTAACTCGCAGGAGCCAGTAGCACCTGACAGAAAAGCCGCACTTGGTGCCCTGGAATGAGAACATATCGGCCAAACAGAACCTCCCTCTGACTTCATTAAACAAAAACTGCCTTTCTGTGAACATTTTCGTGAACTACTTAATATAAATTCATTACTTTAGCTGGCCTTCAATGCGGGCTATGCGGCTCTAAAGAGTTTCATTAAAAATATTAATTTTTGCATGCAGCCAAGCTGCAAAAAACAGATATATAAGCTAAAATGGGAAAAGTACTAAAATTTGATTCCTGATGCAATCAACACACAACACATGAAGCAGATGCTCCCTTTAAACTGCTACTGAAAAACTTCTGATGCATTACATTTTAATTAACACATATTACTGCCTGAGTTAAAGCCCATAATTAAAGAAATATTTCAGTCCTCATTCAGGATTATATAAAAGATCAAAACAGGCTACACATAATTTCATTTTATGTCTTTCAGCTTTCCAGCAGAAACCACACTCAACTTGTGGGCAAATATTGGGATCTTCTCACTTTTACAATTGAAAATGAAAATCAAATGTTTAAACATTTGGCACATATATGACATATATTTCCTTTTACCAGTCTCCCTTTTGTGTGTAAAAAAAAAAGAAGCTGAACCACGAGTAACAGGCATGCAATTTACATCTTTAATACCACAAAACCAAACTCCACAAAACAGTCACAATAAACAGTTTAGTCTGAAAGCTAGTCATTGTCTGCAGAAATTGAAGGGATTAAACACAACCACAGTAAACTCAGGAGACTTCAGCAAACCTTCTGTCATTGTATATGTATGAATAGACCCTACGGTGCCTACTAACCCTTCATGTGTCTTTTTTTTCTTCTTCTTTTTGCTGAGACATTTTCTCTAGTAGATGGTTGAATCAATGACTTTCAGTGCAGGAGAGGAAAAGAATGAAAAGGGGAAAATAAAGCAGGCAGAAAAAAAGAGAGGCAGGCCAACAGAGAGAAAAGGAGTTTGTGTGAAAGATTTAAAAGGTTGAGATTGAAAATGCATAAAGGCAAAAGAAGGCTTAGCTTCAACCCAAAGTCTTTTGGCTATTTTTCTGACAGTCAGGACTTTGAAATGATTTCAGAGAGGGGGATGGAAGCCTTCACCAAAACTCCTTTGAATACATTACACAAAATAAGTTTGGATATTTGAATCAGAATGGCTCAGCAGACAGTAGACCAATCCTTGTGTCTACTGCATGAAGCAGGTTAATGGGAGAGCTTCACACATCAGCTTGTTTCTAAGTCTTGTTGGAGAATTAAGGTTACTTTGGTTTCGGTTGCATCTCAGATATCTAGCACTACATATCCATCAAGTGAACCTATTCTGCTTTTCCTCACATACAACTTGTTACAGCAGTGAATGTTCAGCTTAAACGTGGCCAACGTTTTAAATAATAAGCCTCACACTGTCCTCAGCTCAGGCTTTAGACTGCTCCACATGTTCTGTTATTGGCAGTTTTTTTTATACCCGTGGCTCTAAATGATGTCAAACAGAGGGAATATCCTTAATGAAGAGTGCTAAGTGATGTCACTGAGTGATGAGGGAGAAGTGCGAAAACTGCTTTTTTTAGTGAATTAACTGAGCAGCTGCAGAGAGGCTCAATATAAGATAAATCAAGGTTATTTTGAACTATAATTCATGCAGAGATGCACCTAACAGATTTCGAGAATGAAAACATGGAGCTGCAAATCTGGAAATAAAGCTGGTCCACTTTAAAGACACTACCAAAAACCAAGTGCATAACACCGCAGGCAACAAACATAGTAAAAACACTATGTACAGTGTTGAACTATCATCTAAAAAATGATGTTTGGAGCTCATTTAAATGTGAAAGTATTTAATTTTTTTTAAAGTAACAGTAGAACTATGTTTAAAATTTAAAGTACAAGTATTTCCACACACACAATGTGAAGAGAACTCAAGGGGTTGGGACTAAACAGCTGTATAGCCTTAAGAAAACCACTTATCAATTAAGGTAATTGGGACAAAGGGCTTCCATTTGCTAGGGAGCCTAAAGAGTGGACTCATTGTTATGGTTTTATTTCATCAGGATTAGGTTCAACAATGTTATGCGCTCAAAAGATGAGATCAGCTGACTATTTGAATGTACTGAATTACTGGTTTTTTCCCATTACTGGATTCTTTTCCTCCCTGATGTCAGATGTATATTTCACATTGACAATATGAAAATTCATGGCACTCAAGGCTTGTGAAAGAGTGGTTCGTGGACCATTTTTACTCTAGGATTGGCCACCACAGGGCCCAGACCTTAACCCCAACGAAATTCCCTCTGGAATGTGTTAGAGAAGGGGGAGCAGGACTCCAGCTCAAATCAATCATCAAATCATCAAATCCATCATCAAATCAAGATCATGGTGAAAAATTATTGCAACTGTGAATGGAAATAAATGTGACATTGTGACATTCCATAAGTTTATTGTAGTCGTCATCAAAGTACAAGTGTATATAAAGTGTTTTTTGTGCAGTTTCACATAAAAGTACGTGAAACAAGATGATTCAAACAAGTATGAAAAATTGGTGTCTATATCGTCAAATACACCATTACACTATTTAATACAGCGTGAGTAGACAAGCATGAAAGGTTTCCAAAAAGAAGGCTACATATATGCATTTGGACCTTTCTACTGGCCCCTGCCTTGTTTTGTCATTGTAAACTGACATATAGTATCATCACATGACAGTGCGCTAGCACAAGAAGTCCATAATATCTGATCGCAACTTCAAGTTTGTTCTTAATGGAGTCAACGAACTTTTTAAAGAAATAATAGTTTGGAGCTTAGCTCAGGGGTACTATGTAGGGGGTGAGTGCTGTTAAGCATAAAAATGCTGATGCAGTTTAATGCAAGTGTAGCCATGCATAATGTGAAAAGGAGGTAGAAGAGGACACGTTACTGTGACCCCAAGTCTCTGTGTCATACTTTACTTAGCTCAGAAATGCTGTAAAATGTAAATTTAACATTAAGAAATATGCAAGAGTAAGACAAAAACCATTTTATAAGTGGGGCCCATTTGCTACCACGGTAACTCAGTATTTTGAGCATGATTACGGTAATTATTTAATCTATATTTTATACTATGAGCAACTTACTTACTAGTCAGGATAAATATGCTGAGGTTGTCATGATTTCATTATAAGATTGCACTAGACTTATTTTTCCTGCTAAAAAGTCCTCCAATTATAAAATTCAATATTTACTTCAGGTCTCAAACTTCCTACAAAGACAAGGGAAGATGTCCTCACTCATCTCCCCACACTCTCTACCACAATGTCTTCTCAGTTCTGTAGTCTCACATGAATTATTCATAGCAGCAGAGATAAGGAATTATGTAAAAGAAGCAGCACATAAATCTCTGTGGTTAGGAATAGTTAATCAGAGTATCCCTAGGGAAGGTGATAATGCCACACTGTATGCAGTCGGAACGTCTTCTCAAAGTTACTTTTTTGTCTTTGCAGATCACTGTGCGTCTGTGCGACCCTTTTTTCTACCACGAAAAGGTGCGTAAAGGAGACGTGTGGGCCACACGTCACTTTCCACGTAGAAATCCATAAACAAACTTAGACCTCTGTGGAAATTCTGCCCAGTGAGGAAATGGGAAGGTGAATTGAAACCAGACTGTGGAATTTAAATGTTAGGTATCATTATATGTACAATAATCCCTCTACACACACATAAATTATCTGCCTCTAGTTATTATGTTAAGCATTTTAATATTATCCATCCATTAATTTTCTACTGCTTTCCTTTCCCAAGTCACCTCCTCCAGCTCGTCCAGGAGGATACTGAGATCCATGGCCACTCGAGAGACATAAACTATGCCGCGTGTCCTGTTCCTGCCCTCTATTTTGCACCTGCCCGAAACAACTCACCTGAGGCACCCATGAGGCATTCTGGCAAGATGGCCAAACCACATCGCAGGCTTCTTTTTGATCCGGAGAAACAGGTCTCTACTCTGAGGCCTAGACAGCCTTTGGAGGAAGCTAATTTCTGCCATCACTACCCCACAGCTTTGCCTTCATATTCAGCTCCCTTCACCACAGCACATACCACAACCCCTGGTACAGTGTGATGCACCAGTCACTCTACCTTTCCCCTGAACAAGCTGGAGATTCTTGAATTCCTTCATTTGAGGCAGTAACTCATCCCTAACCCAAAGTGGCCAATCCTTCTGCTTCCAGCTCAGAGCCATGTCCTAAACCACCCCAGTGCAAGTTGGAGGTAACCAGTGATCCTGGACCACCAAACAGACATCCTCAACCCCTTGAGTACACCTCAATATTCTGTCCATAAACATTTTTACATTTTATTACATATATTCCTTATATTTCTTGTCTTGTTTGTTTGTTTGTTTGTTTGTTTGTTTGTTTGTTTGTTTGTTTGTTTGTTTGTTTGTTTGTTTGTTTGTTTGTTTGTTTGTTTGTTTGAGCATGTATGGAAAAGTTTTCATTTATTACTATACTGTAACTATGCTATCCTTCTGTTTTCTTATTTGGAAAACTGTTAGGCATTCACTTCTTCATCAAGTACTTAAATTCTAATTTAATCCCTCTAATAATCTCAAAACTCAAACCTACCTATTATTACTTTTTAAAACCTAGTTTGGTAATATTTAGAGCCTGTCTACTCCAGACTATGTGACTTTGACTATTGCGTTGATCAAAGTTTGACTAACTGAAAGAAACTGGCTGCACAATGACCTCTATCCTACTTATATCTGTTCTGGGAAATATCTGGCCACAGAAATGGGGTGGATTACACTGACCTAGTGTGACATGGGTTACTGGAGCAAAGCGAGTGTCAAAATGTGACAAATCTCGCTGAGCCCTCAGTTCCCAAGTCTCCTTTGTCCATTCCCACCTCCATACTAAAGAGCCACTCTGTCAAAAGAGGCAGCGCAGTGGTGAAGGACATGGTGGCTTTCTGCCTGAAACAGTTAAAAGGAGTGCTACAAAAAATAACCTTATCTTTTTTGGACGGGAAATAAACATACTTCCTATAAATATATGATATAATGTGAGCATATTGTGGAGCGAGCAATGGTAGTGACGGTTACAATGCTGGTATTATCGCCCATGAAACCTGGTGGAAACTGTACATCCAAAAAAGCCTGGGGAAGTGTAGTGATGAGATGAGACATGTGCGGACTGAAATTGGTGTGAATGGAGATCTGCTGTGACACGTTGGCCCTGATGTGTGAGGCCATTGTGAGCACAGGCCTGTCAGGTCGCAGGCAGAGATGGCTCCTCATTTGACTGGTGTTAATTATGGGGCCAAAGGCTTTGCCAAGACCATTTGTCTTGATGAAAGCACTGGCAAGAAGAGGAAAAACCTTTTTTTGGAAAGAGAGGAGAAAATGCGAAACTTTCAAACTCCCCACGAAACTGATAATCCCCTCAGTTTGTATACATCTCAAGTTCCACTGTATAAACTATGCTGAGCAGTATTTTCTGCACGAACCATTAGATGACAGATGTGCACCACACAAGGCTGACGTTCAGCAAGTTAACTTTTTTATAGAAATAAACTACAGGCTGGGAGCCATCTCCGGTTAGTTATCAATTATTCACAGCACAGGCTTTTTCTTTAGGTTGCCCAAAATAATGACTGTCCAAAATATTTCCCGATAAAAGAACTGAATCAGAATAAGGAAAGTACATCACGTTGCATGGCCCCAAACAGTTATGGTTTTACTTTAAGTGCAAACACTCACCACATGAGTCATCTTAGCTTTCTTTAGACCTGCTGAAAATGAAACTGGACAGTTTTTCCTTCTTTATAATTCCCCCACTGGGCAAATGTACATAGTTCACTGAGAAAAGGAGGAAACGCAGAAGGGCCACTGTGTTCCCTTGTCCTCTCATCCTTCAGTGGTCGATTTGACAAACAGTCCATGTTGAGAAGTGAGTGGTGGGTTAGGGTTGTGTGTTTTCTAGATCACCTGCATCTACCCTTTATGCCAGTCACCTGTCTCCTGGTTGAGCCTAATGAGCAGCAAAGTCATCTTTCTGGATAATTAAAGCTGTGAGTGCAGACTAACATGTCCTGCAGTGAGAGATGAATGCTCACAGAAGCAGGAGTCTGGCTGCATCTGACTTTGCTTTCTGTGATCTGTTACAGTTGCACACACTTACTAAAAGAGAGCTCTGTTCTAAATCCTCATTGCCTTTGTAAGGAAACTAATTTGCCACTAAAAGCTTATTATGTCATGACATTTCATGTTGTAGGTCGGCAAAAACAGATTTTTTTTAATTGTACCATGTAGTAAACAATCATGTTAAAAATCACGGGGTAAAAATACCCCCCCAAAAAAACATCACTTTTAACCCCCTGGAGTTAGATGGCTCCAACAAAAGAGCAGGGATAATTATTATTCTAATTGGGGGCAGGAATATCAATTATGTGGTCCACCACTGAAAGCCTGATGATATGTTGTGGAGTTTAGAATCAGTGTGTGAATGGTAACACCGCGGCTGTTTCCCTGTTTGCTTTGTTAGGTCTCTGTGACATCAAAGAGGAGATATTCGGGCTTTAACTACATCTCTTTTTTCCCCCCCTCACTACAAATAAAACATGTCTGACAACAATCTACCTGAGAGCAGCAGCGGGCGTGCATTAACGCTCACATACAGGCGTACTCTTTATCTTTGCTGCTGCAGCTGCATAAATGCTTCCTCATGTTCTCCTCCTCTTTCATCTCATTGTCTTTCCCTCACCCTCCCCTCACTGTGAACACAACACAAAATGGAAAAAAAAAAGTGCTGACTGTAAAGGGGATGACGCAGTAAACATAGCTGCTCTGAATATCTAAATTAAAAGTGGCCTTGTGTATCGTTTGAATTATTCATAACGGTAAACTGGATCCAGCTGCAACTACAGGGCAAATGATCCCCTCCAAGTTAAAGTTACAGTCTGAAAGATTAGTCTATTTGACTTGCTAAAGTGTTAAATTATAGTTAATGAACAACAGCCCTAGCAAAGTATTCATATGCATGGGTGAAATCAGTTTTGAAAGTGCCTCCCAGGCAGCAACAACACATCTCCAAAGTGAATGAGATAATTCAATAGCAGGAGCAATAAATGTACAAACAACCTACCACAGTACAAAGCAGAACATAGCACATACAACAATCTTTAAAATAAATGTTTTTAAATTTAAATACAACATTATGTCTACAGACTGAACAAGCAATTCAGCAACACACCATAACCACAGAATAGAAAGCATATAAAGAAATAGCATTTAATTATTAAAATAATGGAAGCCATCACTTAACTAAATATCCGACATTTAGCACATCTTTGAATTGTCTGGTTGAAAGTTTAACAAAGATATGGAATGTTTTAAAGGGTGACTTTGCTTTTAGTCCAATCCAAGTTAAAACCCATCAAGATTTACTTAAGTTATCTTTTATTGGTTGTGTGAGCAGCAATGCCAGTCACTTCAGAAGGACATATCGCAAAGCTGGTGGATAGGTCATGAAATCTATAGCTAGATTACGTGAGAATTCTTCTAAAATTTACACATCAGCCTTAGCCAACAGATGAAATTGGAAGGTGTGGAGAAATAAAGAGTCGCCTGGAAAGAGTTGTGGGAGATGAAAACCAGTAGGATTCACTTTATCATCATAGCAACTGATGATGTCCTCCCAATGCCCACAAATCTTTTACAGTGGGTGGGTGAAGACCCATCTTGAGCGTTGGACTCTGCACCATCAATGCTCAAGCATATTCTCACTGGATGCCTTTCCCAGGGTGTTTACACCTGGAGGCAAAGCAAAGTGCTCAAGTGCCTGGCAGCTATATATGGAAACTCACAGTTCTAAAATCAGTGCAAAGCCAGCCTGATGTCCACTCATTTATAAGAGAAGTTGAGAATATGCTGAGGAAAACACCACCAAGCTACAGCTGCTATCCTGGGCTGCATCCATTGGAGCAGCCCAAGATTGGAAGATGCAGGTGAATGGACAGCAAGTTAAACTAGGCCCCTGAAACTGCCATCGCTAGCCTTAGAGCAGACATTGTGCTGTGGTTGAACTCACATCATGCTGCTTTGTTGAGTCCACTGTGCCCCATATAAGAAGCTTTTGAGAGGGAGAAACTATGGTATTGTGAACTGGCTGTGAGAGCAAGGCAGCCAGGCTGAAAGGTTCAAATTTGGCAGGTGGAGGTTGGATTCAAGGGATTTGTGGCAACATCTACAGTAAGACTCCACAAAGACCTAGAGATTAAAGGACAAGCATTCCGGCAAACCATCAAAAAAACATCAGAAGCAGCAGAATGTTATAGTGAGTGGTTGTGGCTGAAAAGAAACTATCACAACTGGGCAAAAAAGCGAGTGGACTAAGCAGACACTGAGAAGGGTTGTTCTGGGACACCGGATCTCACTGCTGAACCTACTGGTGGCGTTGTGGGCCAAGTCAGCAAAATGCTGAGGATGGTATGCGCCCACTTGAAACCCTAATGATATGTCTGCATAACTCCATCACTCTTCAGAGCTGTAGCAGGAATCCACAATCACCTCTGGGGAAAGGAGTAAGGAAAGGATTTTTCACTATTTTCCCATTTCCTTTGAAACCTAGAAGAACAGCAGGAGCATTCTTCAACTTAGATTCAGCACATTGGACTTAGCAGCATGTCCTGTGCTGCTAAGTCCCATGCAATGTCCCATGCAATGCTGTGACTCAGTAGCCACAGTCTCTTATAGCATGCCTGCACACTTTTATACAGTCATACAATTGAACCTCAGGATAGGGAAGAAAGGTGATTTTAGTCACTTGAATATGGCATGGTTAACAGCACCAGATAACAGGAAGAAAACAGTAACTCAAATAACCAGTTTGTCCAAAACTGGACATTGGAAGACTGGAAAAACATTGACTGGCGTATCTGATATCCCCAAGGTGGTTGTGTTCCTGCATCCTAATAATAATGGTGGTCCAGATCAACATTGCAACTGACTTTGTTAGTGATCGTTTTTAATACCTTTAGCTAACTTCTTGGTTAATGCTAATATAATGCTCAGATAATGTCACTGGTCACTAACATTATTATGATGATGTAGGAACTACACCATCACGGGGATATTAGAGCAGAACATGTAATGAGTCTCAATTTCTGCTACAACAACAATTCTGGGTAAACATTATGAAAGCATGGACCCATCCTGCATATATCAATGGTTCAGGCTGCTGCTGGTGGCATAGTCGTGTGCGGAATATTTTCTTGGCACACTTTCTTGGCCCCTTCGTACCAACTGAGCATTGTTAAAATGCCACAACCTACCTGAGTATTGTCACTGACCATGTCCATCTATTTACAGCCACAGTGTAGCCTTCTTCTGATGGCTCATATCACCTCAAACTGGATCCTTGAACATGACAATGACTTCAGTGTACTCATGTCACCTCCACCGTCACCAGGTCTCCATCCAATAGATTATAAGTCCACAAAAAATATGAACAAGCTTTTTTTTCTCCAATGCTGCTTATGAATGCAATTAAGTGCAATCTATAACAATCTATATGTTTCCTAATGGAGACAAACAGACAAAATCACCAATGGCATGATGTCAAACAGAGCAAATTAAAAGCTTTTAGGTGCTTCCTTGGGCTCATTAGCATAAGTACTGCATGGCAGGGACTGTGGCAGCTCTTTAGAAGACCAAGATAACCTCCTGCAATGACAAGCCTTGAACTTCACCTCTTGAAGGGATATGGAAGAGACAGAGGAAGTGAGCTCAGCTGCCGTCTGAATGAGGGCACCTGGTGCGGGCCATTGTTCTATCAACCCCTCCCGTTGAGCCTTTAAATCTCATCCTCTTCACGAGAGTCACGTCTTCACTTAGATGATGAATTATGGATCCCAGCCTGGATGATATTCAATATTAGATGAACTGCATATCTTCATTTGGTGACAGTGCCACCGCCGCCATAAGGGACAATCCCTTCTCAACAGCATGAACCCAGGTACAGAGGAAAAGCTCATTACTATTAATATTCATGATGGGGGACTTATGCAGTGCGTTTGTGACGTGTGCATGCATGCTTGTGTTGCACTCATGCCGTGTAAATACCATAAATGTGTGTATGTGTCTGTGTGTCTGTGTGAGCATAGAAGATTTACTTGGCTCTAAAGCAGACATGTTAATCCTGCATGGTTTTTCTAAATGGGCAGATAGAAGTCACTATAGTCACTACAGAATGCGCCGGGCTGTTGTTCCTTCTGCCTGAATACACATGAGTGGACAGACTGATCTTTCCTTTGCTCTTTCTGTGCTGAAAAAGACTATGACGCTGAACTCAGACATGTATAGTACATTTATGAGAACACGGGCCTGTAGTCTGTCTGAAGGCTCAGTGGAGCATACAGAAAAAAAACATCGTGACGTGTGGCCTTTTACTGCTGAGCTAGTACTATTATTCTCTACTGTCAATGCCGGTCTCAGTTCATGACAACACGCGTTTCCATCGCTGCTATATTTGTCGATATATTTAGACCATCAATACGGCGCCTGAAAATAGTTTGGCATTTAAAAGATTACCGCTGTGTGGCAAAACACTTCATAACCTGACCTGCATGAAATTAAGTGGCCACGAACCTCAACATTAATTGTTGTGTACTGAAGAGGGCAACACGATCCACATGACAAAGAAAAGCAGTTACAGGGGCATGCCACCAATTTTATCTGTCAAAACTTGCAGGGCATACTCAACCTGTTAATAATGCATAACTAAAGAAAAATAAAATGCATGTACACTAATATTTAACAATAAAATTAATCACTCAATCTCTGTCTGTCTGTCTACAAACTCCTCACTCATGATCAGGAGTTGAGCAACCAAACCTCGCACACTGGTACCCCTGAAGGTTTTTATCCATATTAGATATTATGATGTCATCACATTGCCAGGCAACAACTTGCAGACTAAAACAACTCATTTGTAGCATTCATGCAGAACACCATATAAAAGCATTGTATCGTTTTAATTTAACCACAGTAAAATCTAAATTATACCCACAAAACTTGAATTATATCTGATATTTTGTGATGTCATCATGCTGCCCAGCAACCACCAACCAATGGGCTGAATTGACCTAATTGTAGCATTTATGCACCTAGGGTGCCTTATAAGAGCATCTCATGACAACATCAAATATATGATCACAAAACCTGAATTATGCATAATACAGTATGGCATGCATCACTGACTGCCCCTTAGCATTGCAGGTTTGTCTTTATATGTTATGTTTAATTAGTCATTCTAAAAGCTTCTTTTTCTTCTACTAAACTAAAACCTCACTGATTTTAACAAAGCAAAACAACACACAAACGTGTGACTGTTTTCATCATCAGAACTTTGTTTAATCTAAATCTGTCTTTTAAACCTATATAAGGCGCTAAAGGTCATGATGTTTTGATGTATGCTGCATCTGTTTTGACTGTTCCTGGCTAAAATTTACTGCATAGCTTTTGACTCCCTCAGATTTATAGGAGTGTTGGATTGGTCCTTCAAGAATAAGCTGTCTTCTGTCTCGCAGTGAATGCATGTCTTGTTGTGGGTTTCCTTTTAGAAAAAATGTTCAGGATGTCTCAGTAAAGTGCAAGGATTGAATGGGCCATATGGTGCATGCCTGAGAGTGGAGTCATTCATTGCATATCCTTAAATGGCACAATGCTTCACAGAAACAATGCAATCCCAGATAAAAAGGCCAGTAGCAGCAAGACGATAATTGTCTTAACCTCAGTGCACTGGAGAGGAACTCTGTTGCCACGTTCATCTCCCTTGTGGCTGTCTCTGAATTTCAAAACAACACATCACACAGTGTTCTTTGCTTAAGACAAAATGAAATGTTTTAAAAGCACATGGTGTACATCTGGCAACTCTGAGCATCATTTTGGACTCAATTAGAGCTATAATTATCCTAGCATGCAATTGAATTCTCTCCTAATTCCAATAATGTTAATGATATTTGGACCAAATAAGTTAAACATTACAACTTCTGTATCATATGGATGCAGTTCACAATCAAGATTCCTTTCCAGCAGATCAAACTGCATTACACAAACGTTCTTACACATACATGTCCTTCATGCACAGAGCTTATAAATATCAAACGTCCCCATGAGCATCCCAAAAGTCACATGCAAACAACAAAACACAATGCATACAACAAGTAACAAAGCATTGTCCTTGGATGCTCAGGCAAAGTTTGCTGCAATGTATTTGAGCAGACCTCCTTGCTGTCATGCTGCAGTAGTGCATTCTACTCATTATCTTGTGTCATGTGACAGCATCTCTGAATCATTTGGCCCTGGGAGCTGAACCAAAAGGGGAAAAAACTCACAGCCGCTGCTAAACCCAGATGACAGGGAAAGCGAGAAATAACAATGCCCTTGTCCCTCCACGGATTACATAAGAAATTCCACTGATGTCAATCATGCACTAATAGGCACTGTCCTCCAGAGACTTTTTCTCCGCAGGAAAATAGGTACCATGTAAAACAGTGTGCAAAATGGGTTTGCCAGATAGAAGCATGCAAGTCCTAGTTCATGGGTGCATGTACAATAACTTCATTTATAGTGCCTTATTTGCAATTTAGACATCCTAACCTTGTCAGTGTATTTTTTTTTTCACAACAGATCGCTTAAACAGACTCTAAAGCTTCAATCAAAGTCTGATAAACCCAGGATAAATTTCGGCACTGTTCATCTGTCATGAATGAGATGTTGTTTGCCAAGGGTTAAACAGAGAAAATAGAAAGAGAGAAAAACTATTTGAGAATATAAATATTTAAAAAATCAGTTTGAAGACAGAAATCTATCAGTTATTTTATGAATTTTATTTTATCAATATGCTTCAAACCCTCTTTTGCTTCTGTGGCCTTGTGGAGGCCTTTTTTTCTATTTTTCGATTTGTCTTGGCTACACAGAGTAGAACGCACACAAACCATTTATTAGAGTGATTTTTTTTAATTAAAAAAGTTCGAATAATTATTAATTTTTAATGGGATAGGTATGTGGGGGTAAAGCAGCCCATTTTCAGGAACATCATTCCTGGGTTCCAATAACAAAATGCATTAATGCAAGCAAATGCTGAAAGTGATCACTAGAAAACCCCTTTGAAATTATTTTAGGATACTTTAAAACTATTCCACTGATCAATAAAGCAAGAAACATCTGCCTTTCTTGGTTTTATT
>VVHJ01042631.1:5170-19305 GCA_015107715.1 Tylochromis polylepis | reverse complement strand
TTGGTGTTGGGGGGGGTGGGGGGGGGGGGGGAATCCAACTTTTTTACTGTCATGACTCTATTTTCTATTCACTTTGCAACTGGGAGTATGTGTTTTCAAGGAAAATATAACATTTTTTAGCCCCAGATTTTTTTGTTTTAGCTGTACATATTCTCAGGGCCTTCTCGCTGTGAGGCAACAGTGCTAACCACTGAGCCGTCGTACTTGCCTGGGCCTTTCTGTGTGGAGTTTGCATGTTCTCCCCGTGTTCTCGTGGGTTCTCCCAGGTACTCTGGCTTTTTCCCACTGTCCAGTAACATACAGTCAGTAGGGCTAGGTTAAATGTTGATTCTAAATTGTCCCTAGGTGTGAATGTGAGTGTGAGTAAGACATTAACACCATTCATCAGAGACCCTGATAAGGATGAGCAAAAGAGAATAGCTGGATGGATATTATATATTCTATATATAACTATAACAATATTACCTTTGGTACTGAATCCTTTTTCCTAATTATATATCTACTGCTAGACAAACAAGATATTAACAAAAATAAATAATTTGGCCAACTGATGCGATGCTCAAATTGAGTATAGCAGCCTTCTTCTAAAGCAAAAACAATAGCTACTTTAAGTAGAGATGTGTCTGAGTAGATCACAGCTTAATGCACTGCACTGCAATTCAATGCAACAAAAAGTATATATTCTTCTTTCGCTCTCAGAATAATACAGCTTCTTATCTTTTCCCCTAAATGTTAGACATTTTTCAGAATACAATTTTGTCATTCTCATGGCACTGGAAAAGCCACTCTGTGAGATGAAATCGGTTATTTTTACTAAAATGTATTAAAATGGGCAGCAGGAAGCAGGATATACAAAATATATAAAGATTATTGTCAGTGTGAATGTTAGTGGAAGGGTTTGTAAAGGGTTTGTCTGTTTTTCTTTAATTGTAGGAGCTCACAAACAAATACTCCAATAGCAGAACCAAATGGCCATAAAGCAATTTTTCCACCCATCTGCTGTGTTTATCTTCAATTATTTCAGCTATTCTAAAAAGCATGTCTGGGTTATGTCAGTGAAAGCAGACTCAATGAGCCACCATCTGAAGGAGAGAGAGAGAGAGAGAGAGAGAGATGACAGCAGACTGCTAACAGCTTAGTAACATCTAGGCGCTTCACTGGCATCAGTTACAACATGAACAGAAATAGTGTGTATGGCAATAACTTCTGTGGTCAGACAAGGGCAGAAAACAGGAACAGCAACACAAACCAATGAGTCAGGCACTGCAGGTGGTCACGGGAAATAATAATAAAAATAACAAAAATAATAATAGTGTGATTGGTTAGCCAAACTTTCAGTAGCCTTTGTCTGGGCTGTAAAAAAAAGAAAACATTAAAAAAAAAAAAAGCATTTCTCTTAAAACTGCCTCTAGTATAACAGCATGAACCAATCGGAGAAGAAGAAGATGCAGTGTTAAAATGGAAGTGCTCTCCAGCAATGCAGCATGAGTCTTAGGCTCACCTCTGTGCTCCAGGACATTTACAGCTTGCAAAACAAGTCATAATGACTTCCTGCAGGCATGCCATTCGTGCCTGGCTTGGGAGTAGCCTCCCCGCGTAGTGAGTGTCAGAGAAAACATTGCTACTGTACACCAGGTGCATTGATGATTGAATCGAGCATGATACCTACACTTGGAGGAGCTGAGCACAATCAGTTGCCTCTAATGTTGTCAGGGAAACCAGGGGCAGTTTTCTAAAGGTATTTAAAAACACTGTCAGCCCCTGAGCTAATGTACTGTATATATCTGTCTGTTTGTTTGCATGTGTGTTTTTTTATGAGCATATGATGGAAAGAAACAAAAAGAGACACAGAGCTGAGAAAAGACTGGGAAACTGTGTGTGTAAAGAACCAAGTAAATCATGGTTGGGTTTTTTTTATTATAAATTTGAATTTGTCTTCAAATCAGATGTGTGTTTTGCTTAATATTGCTTTCACTTCACTTCATCTGCTCAGGATGATGTACTGTACTGTATCTGTATAGACTGCATGACACTAAAAGGATGTTTCATATTCATCTGCTAAAGGAGTTTGAAATGCAAGAATTTGTAACACAAAAACTAGCTCATAAATCAGTTGTAAAGTATGCAGTTCTGACGGTATGATGTAAAAACATAAACTCCAGACAAGTGTGGGAAAAAAACATATCAAACACAGATTATTATCAGATAGAGAATACGTACTTTTATAGATCTTAAAACTATGTCTGGAGAATCTGATTATGTATTTGTAGTGAGACTGTCTTCTAAGGAAGAATAGCATCAGCTGCAACAGTGAGGAAATAATGTAGGAGCTATTACAGGGTTATTAAACGCTTCTCTGCTGGGAGGGGGGTCTGGGAGTGGGATGGGTCAATAGACCATCAGACTTTAAAAGAAGTGATTGCTAAACATTTCTTCTTAAACCATAGCCAGCATTGTTGTGCCCAGAAATCTAAGCTAAAGCTATCTAGCTAGCTAGCAAGCTAAATCTAAGCTCATTTACACTATGTTAAATTTTATTTTTCTATATTTTACTATATTGCATTATTGCTACTTTTATTGTATTACTGTAAGGTGACCTTGAGGGTCTAAAAGGTGCCTATAAGTAAAATGTATTATTATTATTATTAAATAAAAAGGAAGTTTATTACTTTAACCAAAACCATGATCTTAGGTGAAAACTAACCAAAAATGTTGTACCCAAACCTAAATAGGTCTTCCTTTTCTGAATGTATCTTGCAAAACTGTGGTCACACTTCTGCATTTGCACTTTTGACAAAATCTGTGCCAAAATATATAGTGTAAACTAGGGATGATTACGTTACTAGTTGAGTAAGTGGAAGAAATAAAAAATCAGACCCATCACCTGGTCTAAAAATACTGAGAAAATTCAGCACAATCAAATGCATAAGGTTAAACATTGTCTGGGTATATTCTGCATATGGATTTAAGACCCATTTAAAACTGTTAATCACACTGTTCAATAACATAATCATACTTTACATGCCAAAGAAGCATATAGCACTTTGCAACATACATAACATTGTGCACACACAATGTCAGATTAGTGTGGCTAACATTAACAGTGCTAGCACAACCAGCCTTCTTTCCCTGCAGGTTAATGCCCAGACACGTTTGCAGAATGTGTTTACACATTGCTCCAGTCGAGTGGTTATCTGGCAGTTTATTGTGACATAGCAAACAACCATGAATTTTCTAGATTAAAGTACTGCAGAACCAGGCTGGTTCATGCAGCTGTTATCTGTCTTTACTTTCCACCTTGCAGGTTTACAACTTCACAGAGAAAGAGAAGGGTGTTGCTGTCTAGTGGTGGGTGGCAATGTAATTAAAACAGAAACACAACAGTTAACTGGCAATGTAAAGTCATGTGAAAAAGAAAGTTCTCACAAGCCTCTATGCAGTCCTGTGAAAAAAATAACTACACCCTTACTGCTTCCATAGGCATTAAGAGGCCAGGTAACAGCCAGGGGGTGCTAATTAAATACATTTGATTAGTTGACCACCTCTATAAAAGCAGAGGTTTTGGAAGTTTGCGGGTCTGGAGCATTCAGTTTGTCAACACAGGCTCAGGATGTTCCAAGCCTTCAGTCTATAAACTTCTCAGAGAGTATGCAAAAAACCCAGAAGTTACATCTCTGATTCTACAGGACAGGCCTCAGTTAGCATGTTAAATATTAAAGTTTATGACAGTATAATTAGAAAAACACTAAACAAGTATAGCTTGTTTGGACATGTTGGCTGGAAGATGCCTCCTCTCTAAAAGGAGCATGGCAGTACGGCTTAGGTTAGGAAAGCTGTATCTGACCAACCCACAAGACTTTTGGAACAATATCCTTTGGACAGATAAGACCAAAGTGGAGATGTTTGGCTATAATTGCACAGCTCTACATTTAGTGGAAAACAAAAACAGAATATCACCAAAAACACCTATTACCAACTGTCAAGCATGGTGGTGAAGAGATGAAGATTTGGGCTTGTGTTGCAGACATGGCAACTGGGAACCTTGCAGTCATCGAGTGAACCATGAACTCCAAAGTGTTCTGGAATCAAATGTGAGGCCACCTGTCCAACAGCTAATACTTGACGGTCATGCAACGGGAGAAAGATCAGAGCAGCAAATCGACAACAGAATTGCTGAAAAGGAAAAGAATTAAGGTGTTGCAATGGTCCAGTCAAAGACCCGACTAAAATCCTGCGGCAGGACTTTCACAGGACTGCTTAGAGTCCGGCCAAAACTTCCCTTTTCGCATGACTGCATATCAATAAAAAATCAAATAAAAACAAAACTAAGAAAAATAAATACATTTACCAACTAGTATTTCTGTTACCAGCTATCAAGGGCTGCTTTTAAACTTTTAGTCAACTAATGTATACATCCTCAGTATAAACCTCAGTATAAGGCATTAAAAATTGCCTTTGTGTTAGTTCCTGCACCAGCAGACATCTCCAGTAACACATTTTGCTGTGGTTTACACACAGACACAGATTTACAAGGTGAAAACAATACCAGGCTCACTCTTATGGCTGGGCATGATGTCATCCTGCCAATAGCAGCATTAGACCATAAACATTTGTCATTGTGGAGGTCATGGACAAGTGACAAAGCCTGTTTTGTCATTTAATTTGGATGGCTTGTTACAGCCTGTTCACTCACTGAAGTTTGAGTAGCACATATCAGATTCTCTACAAACTAAACTAATAATCAGTCAATGCACTGGTGGAGTCAGCTTCCATTATTAAATTCTTCCTGTCAAGTTTCACAGTTTCTTTGAACATTTTCAAGCTAGGGCAAATCATAAAGATCATCTGATTCAACCTTTTTGCTATAAGGAAATTCCAGTTTGTGGTTTGTACCTGATGCGAAAGTCAAACTCTCTCTACATTAAAGATGAGTAACTAGGTGTTACAATGTTACATAAGCCAGTTAAACTGCATGTTTTTCATAATGATGAAGAAAGGATACAGAGGGACATTAATATTCAGCCAAGTCATTTTTCAATGAATTAAGATGTCTAAGTTGTTTTTTGTTGTTGTAAAAATTCCCATATCTAATTAGATCAAATAAAAAATGTGATCTCCGTGCCAGCCTATTACTGCATCTAAAGGATGAGGGTCCATTTATTTCATCTCTTTGCTGTTCAAAAATATTTCCCTGAAGAGACTAAAAGCTAGCAGAGAATTTATACTTATCAAAAAGTAACCCGCCCACCCATTGTGAGTGTATGGTTCTTTCATCTGTTTTCAATAGTTTTTTTGGACAAGAGTGGCACAGACACATAAGTGATTAGCAGGCTGTTGCTAAGCAGAGACATCATTTGTTGTGGTCTTTTAAGAGGAATTATAAAAAATATAAGGTTAAAAGAATGGGAGGCTTATTGGGAACATGGAAAATAGACCTGCTGAATGTCAGCATGTTATGACTGTGAGCAAGTTAGGCAGAGAAGCAAGACTTCCTCCTTCAATGCCACTGCAATGAGACCACATGCTGAATGTGGGGGTTTTCTCCAACAAATGACGTTTTTCTTCTTGCGTAGAAAGCTTCAGGATAACATTTGATGACCAGGTTTCCTTCGTATCACTGTGACAGAACTCCTGCACCACTTGGTCCCTCTGCCACACTGACTGCACTGCGCTGTGTGTCCTTGTACTAACAACAAATCCCCGTCTGATCAAATGTCTGCCACGGGGCGTCCAGAGGACAACACCCAGGAGACAACTCCAAACATCTTATCAGTCTGACAGTAACATCAAGCCTGAAGTTTGACACACCACGTCCGTGACCACAGAGCTACTTGACCAGCAACTGAAATGATAAACAGTGGCGAATTCATCTCCTTGGGGTGCACTCCCCATAAAGCAGCCAGCTTTCTACACTAACATTTATGAAACCCCGGTCAAAAGATGGGCCTCCACCATTAAAAACATTGATAGTGTCACACATAAACCTTCCACAAGGCAGTCAAAAAGAAAACAAGTTGGATAAATGCAGCATTATGAATGACCTCTAAAAAGCTTTAAGTTTATTGTATCAGGGTGAGGTGGTTTGCCTGCGTGGGTTGGTATCCATTTCAGGTGAGCCAGGCTCTGGAGTATCAGCTGCAGCCATGCACTTCTCATTACTCTGGTCAGCCTGCTGTGAGCACTCCATCACACACAACCATCAAGCTGCTGTCAGGCCAGCTGCACCAAAACACACACACACAGAGGACAAGTGCTAGTAACATAGCTTATCATCAGCCGGAGAGCTGCTGTCAGGCTGAGATCAGCTGCATCAGAGTTAAACTGATGCATAGCCACTGTATTTCCACTTGTTCCCCTCTCACTGCATTGCTATTTACACAGTGAGTTATAGCTTCAAGAAAGAATAGCAAACACTGATCAGGCAATGTCCGATGCCATATAGTCAGCATGAAGCGTTGGTACAAGTATTACAAAAACTGCGAGTCTTCATCACAGGAATTACAAATCCGTAAACTGACATTTAATGATCAGTGGAGCAGTGAGTCAAATAAATGAATCCTCCTACAAATTTATTAAATAGATAAAAAAGAGAGTAATGAAGAATTAAAATAATGAAAGAAACCCTGCTTGTCAGGGGGCTGGGTCTGCGAGCCAGCATTTTCAGTTATGTTGTATTTTTGATTTCTTATGTTATATTGAAAGAATGTGAAGTTCTGGTGTTATTATTAGTTAGGATCTAGTTGAGTTTTAGTTTAGTCAACATTACCATCCATGCCCCCTGGTTTATGTGTCATGTTTCCTGTCCAGTCTGTCATGTGTCTACGTTCCATTATGTTTCCTGTTTTATTTTGAAAGTCTTGTATTTCCATGTTCAGTGTGTTTAGTTTTGCTTCCCCTGTGGCGTCATGTTCATTTGTGTCAGCTGTGTTTCCCCAGGTGTTTCCACTTCCCTCATTATCCTTCTGTGTATTTTAGTCCTCTGTCTTCCTCTGTTCAGTGTTGCTCTGTCTGTTTACCTTGAGTCAAGTCACATCAGGTCGCAGCGTTTTTCATGCAACTGTTCAGGTTCATGCTCAGGTTTTGATTTCTTCACATTCATGTCTTGCATGTGCCTGTTCAGTTCCATGTTCATGTCTCTTATTATAGTTTTCATAGTTAGTTTAGTTATTTCCCAGTTTAGGTCTTAGTTTAGTTTTCACCTTTGTTTCTTGTTCCTTTGTTTTGCAATCAGCCATATTAAAGGCTCGCTTTTTATTTAAACCTCAGTTCTTCTCTCCCGTGTCTGCATTTGGGTCCACACCGCAAACACACCGCTACTCCGCCATGACACTGCTGTGATTTTCCTGTCTTGTTTTAAAGGGAGTTGTCAATTTCCAAGATATTACCATGATGAATTAGTCCAGAATTAATAATCCACAACATTTCAGCTCACTTTTCACATGCTTTATTTATTGTACTTATTGTGTTATTAGCACACAGACTCTGCTGCTCTCCTTTATAGCCTTATGCAGTGTTTCAGCTTATTGTTTTTATTTCCCTATGTGCAACATTACAGTTTTGGTTCACTTTCAACATGATCTCATCAGTGCCACTTCAAGCCATAACAGCCAGTAGTTTCCAGCCATAAAACCCCCACTTCACAATGCTAACCCAGTGGAGCATTTAGCAGCTAAAGAAAAAGCATCGAGTGTAGAGTGAAAACAGCTAAAAGGAAAGCAAATATTGGATTTAGACTCATAAATAAAAATTGCTTCATACCTGCTGGATGCACAAAGAAGCAATGTTTTACTAAGAAGTTCATCTTACAAAGTTTGTAAGTGCATAACAGGGTTTACAGAGAATGGTTCAAAAAACACAAAAAATATCCAGTGAGCAGCAGCTCTCTTGATGAAAATGCCTTGTTGATGCTTTCAAGTGACAGGAAGCCAGCAGTAACGCAAATAAACACTTGTTACAACAAACGTATGCAAAAGAGCATCTCTGAACAACAACATATCAAACATTGAAGCAGATGGTCTACAGCAATAAAAGACCACACCAGTGCTATCAGCGAAAGACAGGAAACTGTGGCTGCAATTTGGACAGACTCACCAAAACTGGACAATGTTGCCTGGTCTGATGGGTCTTGATTTCTGGCGTAAACAATGTGAAAACACCCTCCCCTGTATCAATGGTTCAGGCTGCTAGTGCTGGTAATTATGTGGGAGCTATTTGTTTTAGCACTTTGCACCCCTCAGTACCCACTGAGTATCATTTAAACACCACAACCTACCTGAGTATTGTTGCTGACCATGTCCATCTCTTTATGACTCACCTTCTAAAGGCTGCTTCCAGCAGGATAACACACCATGTCACAAAGCTCAGATAATCTCAAACTGGTTTCTTGAACATGACAGTGTACTCCAATGGCATCAATCTGAAACCAACAGGTACCATTTGAATGGTAAGGCAACCACTTTATGTTTGCCTACATAATAACAATGAAATAAAATCCTTCACTATTCACAGTCTGTGTAGAGGATATTAATGTTTTTTAATGGTTAATGGGTTTACTGTTGACTGTAACATGCACTGAGACAGCATTGTGTATTTAAAAAAGCTAAATCAAACAATATTAACACTGCTAGCACACACAGTTTATAACATATACCTTTTTACACCTATCTTTCAGAGATTTTTGACTGAAACCAACCTAACCCACTTACTAAATGACAGAAATATGATATGTTTTATGGTAAACCTAAAGTAATTGCTATACGTTAAGAATTCAATTAGTTTAGCCCCACTTTTTCTTTTTTTTTTTACAGGATTTGGCATTATTGCCTGACATTAAGACCACACAAGGGCATTATTGGGGTTTGATGAGCTTAAAGTGAGATTTGATATTGAGGGGATTACAAAATAAAGAACGAGAAACCATTTTACTGCTCTAATAGCAATAATCAAAGAAAAGGAAATAGCTGTGTGCTCAAATCTCAAAGTGGCATTGGCTTAAACCAATAATCTGACAGCTATTGTTACTGTAGTTATACCACATTTGGTCTTCAGCCATATATCCAACTCCCTTGTAGAGGATGCAGAGAATGGGCCAATTTTGCTTCTAGTGACTGGATGTGCTTCTGTTTGATTACTTATTAATGCCCTTTTTGTGCATTTTTTTCTAATGTGAAGAAATACACACCTAAAAACATTCATATGCAAAAACTGATACAAAATAAAATATAAATGTGGTTGCATTCAGAATAATTATTTAGTACTGCTTATACAAGGCCCTTCAATTTTGAGGCCCGCCTTTGTTATCAGACATATTGTGTACACTGACTAATGCAGCTCACACCAGCTGGCCTCTTGCACCACTCAAACTAAAGATGTTTGCTTCCTGTTCTCATGTTATTAACTCAACTAGACTCACTGGATGGATACATTGCTAGTAATGGATTGGACCCCCTCACATAATTGCTGTATATCCATGATGAAAATCTTGCCTTCCACCACATCCCATGGGTGCACTGTGATTATAAATGGATGGACATGGTCAACATCATTACTCAGGAAGCCTGTGGTCTTTAAACAACGCTCAGTTGGTGCTAAGTGACCCAGAGTGTACCAAGAGAATATCCCACAAACCATTACACCATCACTAGCCTGAACAGTTAATAAAAAGCATGCTGGATTCATGTTTTTATGTTGTTTATGCCAAATTCTGACCATACTGTCCAAATGTTGCAGCAGGAATCGAAACTCATCAGACCAGACAACATTTTTCCAGTCTACTGTTTTCCAATTTTGGTGAGCTTGTGTGAACTATAGTCTCAGTTTCCTGTTCTTATCTGACAAGAATGGCACAGTGTAGTCTTCTGCTGCTCTAGACCATCTGCTTTAAAGTTCAGCGTGTTGCTCTTCTGCATACTTTGGTTGAAACAAGTGGTTATTTGAGTTACTGTTGCCTTCCATTCAGCTAAGAGCAACAGTCCATCCATTATGCTTTAATTTCTGGTCTCAACTAAGCATTTTTACCCAGAGAACCATTTACTGTAAACCCTGGAGATGGTTGTGTGGGAAAATCCCAGTAGATCAGCAGCTTCTGAAATACTCAGACCAGCCCATTTGGTACCAACAACCAAGCCACTTAAATCAACTCTCTTCCTCATTCTGATGATTGGTTTGAACTTCAGCACATCATCTTGATCGTGTCTACATGAATAAATGCATTGATTTTCTGCCATGTGATTGGCTAATTAGATATTTGTAGGTGTATAGACATACAATATTTATTTTTATTGTCCAGTGGATTAAGTTTACTGGATTTAATTTGTATGTTTAAACAACACTAATGTTCTTAAGTTGTTGGAAATATTTACAGCATACAGAGCAGAAAATTGTGTTCTTCTGGCTTCCAGGCATTGCTTGTTACATCACCACTACCCGGTGATCATCAAAAAACTGCTGTGAGTCAGCTAGTTAGGCACTTAGTTTGTAAGATGGTCATGATTCAGGCTTGCTTCTGAGGAAAATTTAAAATTCATGTATATTCTGCAGTGGTTTCTGCTGATGAGCAGATTTGCTGGATGCAGAGGATGATACATGAAATGATAAAACATGGGATTTTGGGCGGCTGATAAGATAAAAGGGTTACTCAGTTAAGCTGTTCTGACAGTAAATTAATAAAGCAGAGAAACAACATAGCATAAAAATATTTCAGACTGTCAGAGTGAATTAAGCTATAGTCTCAAAACAGACTTTTAAAACTATAAAACTGTCTTTACAAGGTGACTTCTGGTGTTTTATTTAAATTGCAGCCAAAAGTTTCACTAGCTGCGCAGGAAAGGAGCTGCCCTTCGTCCGTTGACAGTGTCACTAATGGTCTTGGTCAGCTGGGGCTGTGTACCACCAGGATGAGAGCAGCTGTATGTCATTGGAGGAATAAAATAATGTTCACTATTAGCATACCAAACACCAAGCACATAAATAATGCAAAAGTACAGTTGTTTTGTTCAAGGATACATCACTCAGAACCAGGGATCAGCATTTTTGGTGCCAGAGTGCCCTGAGAACACTTTGAAATGTTGAACGAAAATCCTGACCACATTTTGAGCTGGAGGAAAGGCCTTGATCTCAGAACAAGAAAGGCTCGATCAATAGAAGACTTGTCCTTTAAAAAAAAAAAATCCAGAAAACTAGCTATAGAAATGACTATTATCAGTTCTGGACTATTATCAGTTCTATTCACATGTGCGTTTTTTTTCCAAAGTGTGGCCTAATTAAAGTAGAAGGCTTACAGGAGCTAAATCAAGGTGTGGATTTACAGATACAACTGACAGTGCTAACAGTGGCAGAGGTGTCATCTTCTGAAAGACTGAACATGTCAAAGATTGTGAAAGACAAAAAATTTTCTCATTTACAGCAAGAAAACATCAGAATTGGATGTTTTTGATGATAGCTACAGACACGTGAAAAAGAAAGTTTTCACCGCACATTTATGCTGTCCTTTGAAAAATTGAGTACACCCTTCCATAGAAATTAAAGGGTGGTGGACAGAGTGCTGCCAATCAGATGTACATGCTTAACTGATCACCACAAAGAGTGAACACCTCAATAAAAGCAGACATTTTGGCAGGTTGCTGGTCTGGTCATTCATTTGTGTGTTAACACAGTGCCATGGAGGAAAGACATCAGCAATGATCTTAGAAAAGCAATTAATGCTGCACATCAGTCTGGGAATGGTTATAAGGTCATTTTCAAACAATCTGAGGACTTCCATTATATCACAAGTGAAAAACATTCAGGAAAGTTGCAGATCTTCCCAGGAGTGAATATCCCAGCAAATTCAACACATGATCAAAGCATGCAATGCTCAAAGAAACTTCAGAAAACCAAAGAGTTACATCTCAGACTGTACAGACCTGAGTTAGCACGTTAAATGTTAACGTTCATGACCATACAATTAGAAAAAGTCTGAACATGTATAGTTTGTTTGGAAGGGTTGCCAGGAGGAAGCCTCTTCTCTCTTAAATGAACATGGCAGCACAGCTTAGGCGTGCAAAGTTGTTTTTGAATAAAAGACAAGACTTCTGTAACCAAAGGACATTTGGTTTTCTTTCTATGGTGGAAAACCAAACACAGCAAACCAGCTATCAGTCACGTTGGTGGAAGAGTAATGGGCTTGGTTTTGAAGGCAGAAGACTTGGGTACCTGTCAGTCACTGAGTCAGCCATGAACTCCTCTGTATGCTAAAGTATTCAAGAGTTAAATATAATGCCACCTGGTTGACAGCTGAAGTTTGGCTTCAGTGAGAATCTACAATGTAAATAGTCATGAAAATAGAGAAAAACCATTAAATGAGAATGTGTCCAAACTTTTGGCTGGTACTGTACATTACACTCATTTACAGCCTCCGTCCTGCACCTTGACAAATTATGCTTAAAAGTACCCAGCGCATTAAAATGTGATGCCAAGGGATCCTGGCCAGCAATCTATATCTGTGAATTTGAGAGCAAGAGCCACACAGAGACCAAGGACAATATGAACATTTCGCTGAGACAGGAATGAGCTTGACAAAATGGGAGAGGTGTCATGGTTTGTGCTGTGGCAGGCAGGATGTAGGACCCAAATGCAGGACTCGGGACACGGAGGGATGAACTAAAAGGGGCAGCCTTTATTGTGCTGTGAAAACTCGAATGCAAAATGCAGGGGAAAAAACATAATAACTGGAAACTAGGAAAATGAAGAAACTCTGGGAAAACAGAGAACTAGGAACAAAGAAACTAGAGACTAGGAGTTTGACAAGTAACAACAGAAACCAGGCGCACAGAGGAAACACACAGCACTGAGAGGGTGGTAACAGCACAACAACAGACAAAGAAAAAAACACAGGGCTTAAATATACCAGGGAGTGACGAGGGAATGAGACACAGGAGGAGAGCACAACTGGGAGATGTCACACATAACAAGACGTGGAGGAAGCAAAACTGAATACACTGAACACAGGACAAGGATCTGTCAAAATAAAACAGGAAACACACAGACCGAATCTCAGACTCCAGACACGCAAGCTTAACACAGTAACTGGGGCGACATAGGGAACATAGAGACAAGGGTGACTAGATATAAAACGTGGGACACAGGAAAGGTACAGATTTGACACGGGAACAGAGACTATACACAGGCTAAGATAAACACTGAGGGAGGAAGAACTAAGATCACTAAGAACTTAAGAAATAAAAATAACCAAAACCATGAATAACAATAATCAAAAGATATTAAACCAAAAACACAAACACTGGGTCACCAGACTCAGTACCGTGACAAGTGGGTCTATTTGGTGCTGAAGGAATGAGGAGTGGCTCGTTACTGGACATTCACTGGTTGGGTTTAGCAAAAGAGATTGATGTGTGCCTTTCACCATGTTGGTTCTCATCAGCAACAAGATTGGCAGCATAATTTAAATCAATGAATGACTGTCAAGTATATGAACAGAAATTAATTGCTAACACCACCAACGAGCTCCTGCATATATCTCAGCCGCCATCGGTTTCGCTGACATTTCCTCTCACCTGTTCGGCTAAGTTCTGCCTTTAAGGCTTCGCTTTGTGATAAATGAGCCTGTTCTGCTCTGTTTACCCTCAGGAGCTGCTCACTCCTCTAATTTCAAACCCAAGCCTTCCTAATTTTTAAATACATTTTCCATCAGCTGTTTACTTTTTCCCACTCTTCTTGCTTTCCAGTGACGCGTTACTTTTTAAAAAAAATCGAAAATCACATTTATACTTGCCGTGAAATGAAGGAGCAGGGAATCCAAGTCAGATGTTCTTGGTGTCAGAAATGCAGGACAGTTAAAGGGCCAGTTCACCTCAAAATCAAATCTATGTATATTACCTCTACCCTCTCGTGATTTTTATCCATCTCTATTATTCTGTTCAGCTCTGGAAATGTCAGCTGTAGATATGGTCATCTTCTGAAACCAAATGGCAGTTGCCTTTGCTTTGTTCAAAACATCAAAACATATCAACAACAACAACAATAATAATAACAAAACATTTAAACCATGTTCCACAAGTCATCACTGTTACTCCAAAAAAACAAACAAGCAGGCCAAAAAAATTTTTCATATGACAGGATGTAAGCATTAATGCCCC
>VVHJ01042623.1:0-10425 GCA_015107715.1 Tylochromis polylepis | reverse complement strand
AAAATATGCTTATATCAAGTAATTGGGAGGCTTAGAAGTGAATGTAGGCCAAAGCTTAAGTCTAGGTGCAGATAGAGAGAGAGCAGCTGCAAAGCATGAGGGAGGTAGTGGAACAGGATGTGCTCAGGACATGTATGTGTATATTTAGAGTCTGCCATTTAAGATATGCCGTCTAACCTTTTGCCCTTTGAAGAACAGGAACTGTCTGAGACTGAAGTCTGTGCAGGAGAGCATTTGAAAGGTGCATGACACGGCCAAATAAGGGGTTGTTTGTCAAATTCATGTCCATTGGTACTACTTCAATGTACGCGAGAAGGGGCGTTAACCCTGACATATAAAATGTTTGCTTGAGTGCTTCCTATTTGAGATCTGCACGGAAGCTGTCGAGTGCAGGTCTCCCACGTGCCTGTGCGCGTGCGTGCGTGTGTCTGTATGTCTGTGTTTGCAAATAAAGAGGAAGTAACTGGATCCATGTTGCTTGAAGTGGTGTATTTCATTCTCAGTCCAACATCAAAGAATCAGGACAAAACCCAGCATCTGGTGACATCCATGCGGTCAAGACTTCAGGCTGTCATTGCCAGCAGAGGGTTTTCAACCAAGTATTAGAAATTAACATTTTATTTTCATCCATCCTCTACCGCTTATCCTTTTCAGGGTCATGGGGCGGCTGGAGCCTATCCCAGCTGTCTTAGGGTGAGAGGCAGGGTACAGCCTGGACAGGTCACCAGTCTGTCGCAGGGCTAACACATAGACAGAGACAACCATTCACACCTATGGGCAATTTAGAGTTTCCAGTTAACCTATCCCCACTAACTGCATGCCTTTGGATTGTGGGAGGAAGCCGGAGTACCCCCACGCAAACACGGGGAGATCATGTAAACTCCACACAGAAAGACCCCGGCCTGATGGTGGAATTGAACTCAGGACCTTCTTGCTGTGAGGCAACAGTGCTAACCACCGTGCTGCTTGTTCACTTATTTAATTTGTCCAGTGACTTTAGTGCCCCTGAAATAAAAGGATTGCGTTAAAAACGCTTTAGTTCCTCACATTTTTCCGCAACCTTTTTATTCAGCCCACTGAATTAAAGCAGAAAGTCTGCACTTTTAACTGGATCTGAGTCGTTTCATTTAAAATTAATCGTGGTAATCTACAGAACCAAAATTAGAAAAGGGTTCTCTCTGTCCAAATATTTACAGACCTAACTGTATTTTTCAGATGTTTGCAGGCTCATTTAGATGTTTTCTGGCAAAGTCTAATCTGGTTTTCCTAATCCTGAGTTTAACCTCTAGTTTGCACCTTGTTATGAAACTTCTTGATCGTAGACTCTGACAACAATACATCTGCCTCCTTGAGTTTCCGTGACTTGGGTTTTTCGCGTCGGATGTTGTAAAGTTGCTGTTTTGCAGGTTTGTTTTGGTTTCCTTCACTTGCATCCACGTCTCTTTGGGCTTTCGAGAGTCGAAAGAGTTCAGTGAGAAGTAGTTACTTGTTTAAAAATGTCTTGACTTATCGGTACTGGAATTTCTTTGATTGCTTTCTTGATTGACTGATATGTAAGAACCATGAATGCATGACTAAAGAGTAAAGAATACACTGTAGTTGGGTAATACTGCATGTTGTTGCAGGGAGCTGGAACCAAAGACAACATCTTGATTGAAATCTTTGCCTCGAGATCTAACCAACAAATTAAAGCTCTCAGTGACGTCTATTTCAAAGGTGAAAGTCACGTTTAATACTTTTTTTGGTAATTATATTAAAACGAATATGTTGTCTTTTTTTTAGTTACAAGAACAAAAAATACCTTACCCATGCTGGACAGTGGCTCTTGGTTGAAGTTTATCCAAAATAATTTACCACAGACATTACGAGTGTCCTGTTTTGTGATCCTTTTTTCTATCATCGGCATCGTCCATCGTCTCTTACCTCCCCAGAAACCAAAAAACTGTTGACAGCTGACCTGGAGAGGGAAGTTCAGGGAGACTATTCCAAAGCGCTGCTCCTCCTGGCTCTGGTTTGTTATTACACGAGAAGTGAACACAATTTGAGGGTTTGATGTATTAAGACAATTTTTTTTTTTTTAAATCATCTGGTCTTTTTTAAAATGAAGTAGATAAAGCTCAGATGAACAGCAACACATGACATGTTCCACAGTGTCATTATTTATGTAACAAAAATTAAGCCAAAATACAAAAACGTGTGAAAAACTAAGTAGACCATATGATCCAGTGGCTTTAGCAGCAATAACTTGAAGTAATTTCAATTGCACTGTGGACTGGACTTTGACTGGACCATTACAGCAGCTTGAATCTTTTCTTTCGTTTTCTTCAGCCATTCTGTTGCAGATTTGCTGCTGTGCTGTGGTTCTTTCAGATGGCCTCACCTCATCAGCCCTCCACCAACATGCTTAACAGTTGGCATGAGGTGTTTGTGCTCACGTGCTGTGTTTGGGTTTTCTCCAGATGTGGTGCTGTGCATTATGGACAAGCAGTGCACTTTGGTCTTGTCTGTCCAAAGGACATCGTTCCAGAAATCTTGTGGTTTGTTCGGGTGGTGTTCTGCAAGCCTAAGCCGCCTAAGACTTTTTCCTGGCAACCCCTTCGAAACATGCCATACTTTTTAGGTCTTTTCCAAATGATACTGTCATGCTGTTTAACATTTAACATGCTGATGTAGTCCTGTAGAGTCTGAGATGTAGTTTTTCAGTCTCTCTGAGCATTGCACAGTCAGACGTAGGGGTGAAATTGCTGAAACATCCAGCCGTGGGAAGAATGTGGCATTCGTCTGAAAGCTCAAGGCCAGCAAACTGCCAAAACTTCTGCTTGTAGGAGGAGGTGCTCGTACTCGCTGATGATAAATTAATCAGGTGGCTTCTAATTTCCTCTTAGCTCCTATGGAAACAGGTTTTCGCAGGACTGCATATCCTCCATTTCCCTCTATGCAAATATTTGTACATTTTCTATGAAACCATAAAGACCTTGAAAATATTGCTCCCTTCTAATGACCTCTTTGATTCCACAGCCGCTTTGTCTTCTTTAGTCAAATCATCTGTAAAACATCTGCCATCTTGTTTGCATGCATCAGTCACTGGAGAGCTTCCAGTTTTCATTTCTACATTTTCGTTTCACAAACTGGATTTACTCGCCCCGTACGATTCTCCTCCTCCTTTCCTACGCGATGAGTAATCGCCACGATCTCATCCACGTTGTACGGCACGCTCGGAGCGATTTTGGACAGAAATTAAATCTCCTTTTCTTGGGTGTCGTCATTCATTTCGCAGACTTGCCGCTCCGGTTCTGCTGTTTCTTCTTGTAATTCTCTTTTCTTGGAACTCAGCAGCTTGGCTGGAACGTTGCTCCATTTTTCTCTTAAGTTCCTCCATTCTTCATTCATGGATATCAAATGTATCTGAAACAGCTAAAGTGGCGAAATATGTAAATAAAATATGTGAGCCATGAAATAAAAGTAACAGGAGATTTAAAAGAAACAAGGCCCCTGAACCTAAAAGTCATCACTCAGGCTGAAGAATGATGAAATGGTTCAAACCGATTTTGTTTTTGCTTTTTTTCTCGTTTTCAGGGTAAGAGGGATGAGAGCACCGCAGTGAATGTTGACAAGGCAAGAGAAGACGCCAAGGTGGGGTGCTCTTCATGTGTGTCATACATGCTGTTGATGCTTCTCTTTATGTCATGTATGTAGTTAAAGCTTTGCTTGTATTTCTGCTCAGACTCTTTACAATGCCGGGGAGAAGAAATGGGGCACTGATGAATCTAAATTCATTGAAATCCTCTGCAAAAGAAGCATCCCTCACCTGAGACAAAGTACGTCACACTGTGTGTTTTGTAAAGGCTTTTTTTTTTTTCAATAAGAAACAGTGAAACTGCAGTAATTTGAATAGTAAAGTGACTTTGTTTTTATGCAGCTCTGATTGAATACAAGAACATCAGTGGAAAGACCCTGCAGCAAAGCACTGAGGGGGAGATGTCAGGAGACCTGGAGGACCTGCTCGTGGCTGTTGGTGAGCTGATCTGCGGGGTTAGTTAAAAGTATGTGGACAAACTCGCGTAGAAACCCACTGTGGTGGTGTCCAGATACATTAGGACACGGCGAATAATGTGGCGGCAGCTTTAAATCTAACGATTCCCCCTTTTATTCATTTGGCGGCTCTCAGTTATGCGAGTATTTTAGCATTTTCTGTTTATTTTTTGTGTTACGAGTTTAATTTAGTTGTTTTTTTTTTCTCACTTTTTTCCCTCCAGTATACTTTGTACTCCTCTCTTTGACGTTCTTATTGGTTTATTCAGCATCATTACTGTGCTTTAAAATGTGAGCATGGTCAGCTGTGGGGTTTTTTTTCCTTTCAGCATAATTTGTAAAATGTTTAAAACTCTTGATTTAGATTTCTTTTTTAAAATTCTGTTCAAACCTTTGAATTCTTCTTCCAGTGAAATGTGTGAAGAGTGTACCAGCTTACTTTGCAGAACTCCTGCATAAGAGCATGAAGGTGAATACACTGTTTTTGTTGATCCAGTCCTTTAATTTAAGGTACAACACAAGTTTTGTCCTGTAATCATTATTGTTTCATGCTAACTCTATATGGTATATATTGATTTATCAATTATCATCCAAAAAAAATGCATATGCGAGTAATAGACTGTTTTTATTGCCAAACAATGTTCAGCATTTAAAGTGGACCTGTTCTGCTCATTTCCATTTTTGTTCCTGGAGTTTATCCGAGTAACATTGCATGTTAAGAATAGTCCTTTCCTATCTTACGCCCTCGTGAGCGGTTGTGCTTTGGTGTCAGTTCGGCCTCTCGTGGCTCTCTCACTTTGCAGTGGCAGGGTTAAGAACACAAGTGTGTGGTTGTATAAGAGCCCAGAGATTCCCAGATCCTTAAACGGCTTTCCAGAGACTTTCTGGAAAAACTTTGAAAGAAACTCTGTGGTTTAGTTTCTTCCTGTTTTGAGTCCTTCTCCAGCTGTGCAACCACTCATGCAGTTTTTAAAAAAAAATTTTTTATGAGTTGAGTGCGGCATGCCTCAAGCACCAGTATAAGGCTTGATGGGGTTGTGGTAACTTGATAGTTGGTGCGCAACACAACCAATATGTTGACCGTAAACCACTCGGTTCATCCTTTTTAGCTCCTTGCCATGTATGGCCACCCACCCTTTAAACAGGCCTGTTTAATCTCCTTTTAGTTTGCTGAAAACATACGATATGATCTCAAATGGGTCAGACCAGTAAAACATAACAATGCACAACAAAAAGGTACATAGAATTAGACGAATGACAGCTAAGAACTGAATTAAATGTAAAGAACTGTCACAGTCTGGCAGAGCAGACTGTATGAGGTGAGAAGGTGGACCTGAATGCAGACACGTGACGAGACGAAACTTAAACTTAACCAAAAAACACACTGTTTATTAAAGCCGGGAAAATAAATGCAAACAAAAGGCAAGGTGAACCAATAAGAAAATATACATAAACTGGGTGAACTAGAACTGGACATGAAGACACGACACGACACGACACGACACGACACGACACGACACGACACGACACGACACGACACACCTAGACATGAAACATGGCGTGGGAATGACGGACGACCTGACAATGAACAAAGGGAGACAGAGGACTTAAATACACACAGGAGGTAATCAAGGGGAGTGAAAACACATGAGGGAACAGCTGACACCAATGACCATAATGACAGCACAGGGGAGTGTAAAACTAAACACATTGAACGTAGGAACACAGGACACTTACAAAATAAAACAGGAAACATGAGACGCAGACCTGACAACATGAGACACATGAAGGAAGAGGGAGACTAAACACAGGGGTGAGAGACACAAGGGGAAAACTACAAGATAACTATAACAAGCAACCTAGGCAAAATGGAAATAAACTTAGAAAACCTAAACATAGGCCATAAACATTAACATACAGAAAACTCAAAACGCTGGGTCAAAAGACCCAGGATCGTGACAAGAACACTAATTATGACTGAAAATGTTCAGGCTGAAGCTTTAGTTTGTCACACCTACGCTTTTTACAGAGGATTTTCTAAATGGAAACACTTTTCCAGCTCAGTGTCACCAAAAACAAAGACAAAAGAATAAAAATAAAATAGACAAAATCTAATGTTACAGAAAGAACGATAATTAGTTTTAGATCAATTTACCACCTTGTGCTTAAATATATTTTGTAAAATTAACTGAGTGCATCTCATTGTCAGGGTGGTGGAACTGATGAGTCCACTCTGAACCGGATCACGGTGAGTCGGTCTGAGCTCGACCTGCTGGACATCAGAGCCGAGTTCAAGAAACTCTACGAACACTCGCTGCTCTCTGCCATTGAGGTGAGGAACTGGATTTTTAAGTTTTAGTACCACTTTTTTTTTCAGTTTTTTTAACTTCGAATTCTATTTATTCAATAACTAAAGTTTGAATAAAGCCACCTGATGCTACCACAGCCACGCCGAACTGGGTTAATTCCAGTACGGTTCATCTTAGGGATCCACAGTTTGCAGCAACATAAATTCATAATAAATTTAAGCACGATCAGAGGACTTCTATGCACTCTGAAGCTAAACTTGATTGAGCTTGATCCGTCTCATACTGGCCTCTGTTAATTCACTCTTTGAGGTTTAATACGTCATCAGACTTTGAAGTTTAATTTCACTGACGTACAGTAACGGCAGCTCGGGCTTCTTTGGAGAATCACTCTGATATCTGCAAAGCCAAATATTTTTGAATAATTAAACGAGTCTGGAGGCCCTCAGAGACACACGAAGACGGTACTGACACAAAATGACTCATCTGCTGGATCACTGGAGAAATCAGAAAGTGTCGCAACATTTCTTCATGTCAGATTCTAGAGTCCGCGCAAGAGCGACCTCTTAATTCATTGGAGATTACAAGAGACGCCACCTACATGTTGTATCATAAGAGGCAACTATAAAGACGGCTGATGTTTCTAGGGCAGTAAATTATGCAGTCATTTAACTTTGCTTTTAAATTTGCATTTTATTTGATACAAGCCATGCTCGCATCATGAATATCTTTCTCTGATTTTTCTGGTTGGAGTCGTATAAAAAAATTCTCAGAGCAGGATATGCTCTGGAGCACAAGGACTGAATGGGCAGCCAACTGTGGCTCGCATCTGTCTGTGTAGATTCTCAGTCATCCGGGTCATGGAGGTCTTAAGAGCTTGAAAAGGAAAGCAGCTGGACTTCTTTAAGTCTGTGAAAACGTCTCATCTCTCACCCAAGAGGCTTCTTCAGTTGTACAAACAAAAGGTGGCGAGTCCCAGGTATGTAACCCTTCGTGTAGGCTGTCCTCTTCGGAGGTCCTCGTCGACCCACTGTTGATCATGTGCGTCATCGCGTGAGCCGAGGTGTGAAAAAGGTCACGGGCCTGATTTGGATTTCTGCAGGAAATCTTAATAGAGCCTGGTGCTGAGCAGGCGTCACATTAGTTGCTGGCTCCGTCAGCCCCACGTAGGAGGTGCGCATCAGGTTGTGTGGAAGCTTTCGGCTTTCCCACTGAAATACAATTCAGGCATACGGGCGAAACCACGGTGATAACTTACCCCGCCCTGTCATGTGACCTGTTGAGGTCACCTGAGGCATGGCGTGAGCATGCAGTGTCTGTAAAGGGATCTTGAGACTACATGATCCTGTTGAGGTGGCTCATCTACATTTATGTTATGCCATGCGTTTGTGGACTGGCTGTTGTGTTTCTCCTGTGTAGTCTCACCTTGCCTAAGGTGACCTCAAAAGGTCACGTGATATGGTGGAGCAAGGTCTCACAGTGGCTTCACCCTTAACCCCCAGCAAGGATAATGACCCAGGCCTTTTTTCACAGCTCGGCTCATGTGATGATCAACAGCAGGTTAATGACCACCTCCATAGGCAACAACCCCCACTAGTGGGTTAAATACCTGGGACTCTCTACCATTTGTTTTCAGAACTGAAGAAGCTTTGTGGATAAGAAATAAAACATCCTCACAAACTTAAAGCGGTCCAGTTGCCTCCTTTTCAAGCTCTTCAGAGTATTGCTCATATAACTTTACTGCTTCATAAAAGAAATAAAGCACGAGAGGCATACATTCATATTATCCCTGTTGTGAACGGATGCGCTTGCATCTCAAAACAGAGGATAAAAAAATGGTGAATAAATTGGTCATGTTTGGTGTGTCTTTTGTATTATTTGCCAAGACTCATGAGGAATTTTGGGGCTCATCCAGTCCTATATGGGGATGACACCCCATGTGTCTCAAACTGGCTCAATGTATGTGACGGGGAGGGAGTCCACACACGTAGTGACCTCTGTGAAAGGCGCTGGACCCCCAAAGCCTGCCAATGACTATGACGCTTTCTCAGAGGTGTATTATATCTATCACCAGCAAAAAAGTGTTACAGGTTCATGAGTCTGGTATAGGGATACATTAAAAAAAACTTGAAGCAAAATCATAAAAATGAGGACATAAGATAAGACTGTTTGGCCAAAATGCAAGACCTGACATGAGCAAAAACGGGTTGTAAGCGGGTAAAATTCTTGGCTCAATCATTTCTCTGTCATGTTTACAAAATACAGCAGAAGAAGATTTGGCCTGTAAGGAGTTCCTGGAGGAGTTGAGGCTTGTTCTAAAACGCTAAGTTTTACTTGGACTTGACCCAGATACTTAAAAAAAAACAGATACCAGTTTATCTTAGAAAGCATCAGAGCCTTTGATCTTTTACTTTAATATTGCTGGATACATTTGCTGTCAGTTCTGGTCATAATTAAATAGTGAAGATGTGTTTTTAACTTTTTTTTAATGTCCTCTAGCTACACTCCCAGCTGGACCTGGATTTTGGCCGTCGATCCCCTTCTTCCTGTCAGATCCCTTCAAGCTCCATATGCTATCTTTGACATACTCTACAGAGTTTCTGTAGAACACCTAAGGACAAAGATTTGACTTCATCTTCTCCTGAATCTGAAGAAGCACCAGGAAAAGGTGAGCTTAAATCTCAAGTTGCTGCACTTCTCTGTATTTTGTTGCATTCATCTTTTCCTAACATTTCCCTGTTCCTCCTGCTGAGAAGTCGTCCTATATCATGACGATTCCACCACCATGCTTCACTGTAGAAAAGTATTGTCATGTTCCAATATAGTGTTTTCTCTCACGCCCCTTTAAAAGTCTGACGCCGTGTCAGTTTGGTGAGACTCACTGAGGACTCCGTTCTTCCATTTCATAGACATTGAAACCGCTGTGCCCCTGAAAACGCAGAGAGCTTGAGACAGGCCCGTCAGGGTCATATTTGCCCCCTTATATGAAATTATACATCAAATGGATTTCTTAATACAAAATCTCTAAGGCCAAAATGTGGAAGGGAGTTGATTTGAAAGGTAAAGTCTCTTAGTTTCTGAAACTGTCATGTGGTTACACTGGACCCTGACACTTTTCTGACGCCCGGGTGGATGTTGAGAATTTAAAGGTGGCCTATTATGCCCATTTCACCTACATATTTTACCTTTTTTGCAACGTACTAGAGTAGTTTTCCATGATTCAGAGATTAAAATAATCCAGTATAATATCTTGTACTGGCCCCCTCAGTTCATCCTCTGCCTGAAACGAGTAGTTTTAGCTCCTGTCTTTAAGACGATCGTCCCTTTAAGCCTATTTGTTCTCTGATTTGAAGGTTTGAATGGCAGGTGGGTGGAGCTTCTGTGCCTGCAATCAAAGTAGTGATGTGCGATACCACTGATTTCCTCTCCGATCCGATACCGAGTAAAATTCAGGGTAGTATCGACGATACTGATCCGATACCGATACTTTGTACAAAAGCTTCATGTGTTTTTGTGTTTCAAATTATAGCTTCATAATGATTACAGGACGTCAGACTACTTGTTCTTATTGTTTAATTATGAAGATTTATCATATAGAAATAAAAAAACCTGAAGTTGTGTGTTGATTGAGGCTATTTGAACACGTATATCTTGTCATTTAACACGTGTATACTTGCCTGGACATTTCAACAAAAACATTCAACATTCACACTTCCCCTCATTCACAGCAGTGCTGTGCCACACTACACATTTTGGTATCGATCCAATACCAAGTAAATACAGGGCCAGTACTGCCGATATCAGTACCGATAATTTTCAGTTATTCAGGAAGCTAACTGGGGGAAGAGTAGTGTGCCGTTACTTATGAGATGAATTCTCAGTTTGCAAATTGTGAACACATTTTAATCACCACTATATCACTGTGATTGTTACTTTCCACAATAATTAGTTAACACAACAAAACACACCTTCCAGCTTTTCATGTCTTTTGAAACTGGGTTTTTGGAGACCTGGGATGTAAATTTTTCCGTCTCTAAAGCACACAGAAAGGTTCGGACATTTTTCATAGTGCATGTTGGAGGTTTAT
>VVHJ01042610.1:0-13364 GCA_015107715.1 Tylochromis polylepis | reverse complement strand
CAAGAAGAAATGGGAGTGAGACAAAACACTTTTTTTTGAGCATGCAATTTATTGAAAACAACACTTAAACTGAAACAGGCTGTTTTACAGCTGATCAAAAGTTTAGGACCACATGCCTTTAAAAGGCCAAATCTGTGCAAAAATGTGGATTCATTGTCATTTTCTGTCAGGTAGTTGCACAGTCATGATGTTCTGATGGCAAAGGCAAAAAAAACTTTCCCTTTTTGAACGTGGTCGGGTTGTTGAACTGCATAAGCAGTTGATCGGGACTGTACCTTGAGACAACTGTTGCTGTGAACTGTCACGATGTAAATAAAATTACACATCAACAGTAAATGATAATTTTCCAAAGTCGAATATTCAAAGACTGCATATGATTTCATTCAAAGAACTGTTGGAAAAGATACTAGGATTTTCAGCCTTACCTAAACAGCCTTAAGCAACCAAAATTAAGTGGACTCTTTAACCGATAAGTTGGATAATACAGGATAATTGAATAGTTGGATAATATCAGATATCTGTTTTGTTTTTGTTTTTTTAATTTAAGACTCATGCCTTAAAATCTTTCTATCCACATCATCTTGTAAAATTTAAATATGGGACAGTACTTGGGCCATGACTAATGATGATTCACAGGAGCACAGACTGGGAAAGGCCTCAAGCCTTTGACCCTCATAAAAGTCACTGATGTCACACATTTGACCACAACACGTCCAGTCAAAGAGGGAAGGTTAGCAAGGATGAGGAACCAGCTGGTTTCTACATGGCTCCTCAGGTTCCATTTTCCACAGAACACAGAAACGCATTATACACAGCATCACCCGTATTGTCAAAACATATTAAGTGTTAACATTAATGCTGACACATTCATAAAAACTGTGATAAACGGACAGATGGACAGATAGAGGGATGGTTGCTCTAGAGCTCACTACCACAAGAAGGAAATCTGGTCCACAGTAACCAGCACACACACACACACACACACACTCACAGCGATGGCATATTTGTTTGCCTACCTTTCTTGCCTTTGTCTTCTTTTTTGCCTGCAAAGAACAAACATATAATAGTCGTTAGTCATGCAGCATTGATTTATTCTCCTTCTTCACTACATCTATAAATCTTTTCTGTCCTTCATCACAAAAAATGATTCTTAAATCTGAGTTCATAAACCACTAAGTCTGCTGTGGCAAATGCAAGTATCGAGTCTCCAAAATGAGCAGGTTGTGTATAAATCTCGTTTGCTGGTTTTGTTGCTAATCCCAAGGAAATGTTGCTTGTCATTCTGTTTTCAGCAGGTGAGCTGTAGGCTACATGATCCTCCAAAATCAACCTATCACACAGATATACACCGATGTAGTTATTAAAGACCAAGGGATTCTTAAATAATTTACTTAGTCGATTAATCAATTAATTAAAAAGCAAATAATTCATTTATCACTGGCATGAATTCCATTTTCATCTTCCATTTCCACTTTATTTGTCAGGGACCATGGATAAACAAACAAATTTAATCTCCTAAGAGAAAAGATGCATTGTTCCACATTTAGCTACTAGCTAATTTCCATCTGCAGTTTAAAAATTAATTTTTATTTAATGATGAAGAAGCAGCACACATTGGTGTAAATAAAATCATGGCAATGCAGGAAATCAACTGGTTTTCTGTGAGAAGACCATCCATTGTTCTGCATTTCCCCTGTTGTTCAAATTAAACCCATGCCTGCACACATATATGACCGATGCACATACTCATACATAAAGAATGATTTAAAAATCATTAAAACCTCCAAAAGATGAAGTGCAATAATTTTGCAGATTGTTCTGCAGATAAGTCAACTTGAGTTGAGTAGTGTTAGCAGTTTTGCTCCCAGTTTATTGCCAATATAAATGGACATAAACAAAAAAGTAGTATCTGAGCCAGAGAGGAATCTTTTGCTATGGGTATGAATTCCATAGCAATAACACTCCAATTTAAACACATGTGGTCAAAGTGTTTTAAATATAAGTAGCACCACACTTTCATGTAAAACTGGAACTTTGTTCTACTGAACTTACTTTTCTTGCCCTTTGAATCTTTTCTTTTGTGTTCCTCTTTTTTCTTGTCTTTCTTGTCTTCGTTGTCACCTTCTTCACCAGCACCAAGCAGGGTGAAGATTATTCCACTCTGAGAGTTCACACCCACAGCAGTGACCACCATCTTGCCAGAGCCTTCCATCACATGGGTACCTGAGGAAGTGAAAATGTAATATTTCACCATAAAAAAAAATCAAGTCACATTGTATCTTGCTTAACAGGGCTGAATATGATATTTTGTAAAAAGGAATGTTCTTCACATCTTTAAAAATAAGTTAATTTTTTTAATGGCCTACTTGCCTAGGTAGAGAGAGAAGAGGATGTTATTAGCCAACTGGTACCCCATAATATGGCTCAATGGACCAGTAATCAACAATTAGACTGCATTTGAAATGTTAGATCCATCAGCCTCTGTAGGCATGTATATGAAGCCCTGTATGTACCACAGAGAATTCTGGTCTAGTTGGTTTGCGCTCAAAATTTAGTTTTTATTCACTGAAGGACTAAAATAATACCTATTTATGTTTATTATATGTATTGGATTGAGGCTGTAAGAACATATTTGATGTTCACAATTTAGGTGTGAAAACTAGAGAGGATGGTCAGATTTAAAATCATCTCGAAAATCAGTAGCAGAAACCGTCTCCAACAATGACAGCACAGGTCACAGTGATCTTGGCTGTAATTTAATGTGAAATGGTGCAGAGTGATGCACCTGACAGCAGCATGGGGTCTTTGTCAAGGTTCTTCTTGACATGATCTGACTCTCCGGTCAGAGAACTCTCATCAATCTTCAGATCGTTGCCCTGAATCAGGACACCGTCAGCAGGGAGGAGGTCACCTGGAACACAAACACTCAGGTCATTATGTTACATCATTGTTATGTCAACTGCTTGCCACAAGACAACTGCAGTCATACAATGTTTCATTATTATTTGAAAAATAATTTTAAAAACTAATAACGCTGTTGTTGGGTTTAAACCTTTGACCATCACAAAGACAACATGGGGATATTATGTAGAAGGATACAGTCTTTTTTATATTTGACTGCAGAAGTCAGGATTTAATAGTATCAGCTGTTTATTTGTTCGTAATACAGAACTAAATGTCACCAAATGTTGCTAAAGTGAATTATTACACACATGCTTTTGCTTCCTCACCATATTTGACTTGTGCAATGTCACCAACCACAATCTCGGACACTTTGATCTGGATCACCTGCCCCCCTCGAACCACCGTGAACTTCTGCTCCTGCTCGATGCGGTTCTGGAGGCCACGGAACTGCTTCTCTTTGCTCCAGTCATTGAAGGCCGTCACTAGCACCACACACACCACAGACAAGAGGATGGCAGCACCTTCGATCCATCCAGCCTCTGCCTCGCCCTCATCGTCCACGCCGCCAGCTGCACTGCCACAGTCTAAACAGAGACACGTCAGCTAGAACTGTATTTTTGTGAACATTTTCAGTTTCAGTCTTACATGATCTCCTGTCTGTTAACAGTGTACACACATGATCACCTTGAGAGTGAAGTCTGTCGTGACTCCTTCTAGGCTTGCTGGAAATATTTTTTCAGGGGCCTAAAAATCAAAACCCTTTTGTGATTTGCAGAAGATCTTACTATGTGACTGCTTTCAGGGCAGCTGTATATAAAGATTGCCACCCTTCTGTCTCCTTGTTTTGCCCCTTCAGTATGTACTTGGTTGAAAAAGCATGCTACTTTGCCTCACATGCCAGTTTCAAACACAAGTTCATGTCTGCGCAACTGTTGCACGCTCCATGGTGAAATCGCAGAGTGCACAATGAAAGTAGCCATAACAGAAAAATAACCACTCATTACAACCGAGGTATGCAGAGGTGCAGCTGTTAATGCACAACACATTGAACCCTGAAGCAGATGTGCTACAGCAACAGAAGACAATACAGCTGGGACTGTATGTGCTCATCAAAGGTGGACAAATAAAGACTGTAAAAAATATTTCCTGGTCTAATGAGTCTCAGTTTCTGGTGAGACATTCAGATGGTAGGATCAGAATTTTGTATGAACAACATGAAAGCATGGATCCATGTGGTGTGTAATGGTGTGGGGGATATTTTCTTGGCACACTTTGGCACCAACTGAGTATCATTTAAAGCCCACAGCCTTCCTGAGAATCGCTGCTGATAATCTCCATCCTTTTATGCCTGTTGTGTAGCCAACATCTGATACCTGCTTCCAGCAGAATAACGAACCATTTCACAAATCTGGAGCAACTGTCTGGTGCCATCATGTCATTATGGATTGAAATCTCTGAGAATTGTTTCCAGGACTTTGTTGAATCTACTTCATGACAAATTACAGGCAAAATGGGTACTGACCTAATACTAGTTACAGGAAGACTGCTATGCTGAAATTTTGGTGTTCACCTTCATGCAACCTCATTACACTGATCACATGATAGACTAACTTTTCTAATGATCAGATACTGACCCATCACAGCTCTACTACTGAAAATTTTGAGGCATCAGTGGGGCACCTGGCTACTCATAGAATAGTTTTCTTTTCAATTAACCAAAACTACTCACTCTGTCTCTCAGCATCTGGTGGGTGATAGAAAGAAAGGCCTAGTGAAATGATGGCTGCCACCTCCAGGATGATGAGCGTGACATCCTGCAGGGCTTCCCACACTAACTGCAAAAAGGTTTTTGGCTTCTTTGGAGGGATGATGTTAAGTCCAAACACCTCTTTCCTTCTGTCGATATCGTCCGATTTTCCATCTAAACCTGCAGTAGGAGACACAAAGATAAAATGACTCCATATTCATTCAGCTGAACGTGGATCACACCAATAAACTCAGTTTACCTTCAACCTGACATGTATTTAGAACGAATTGATTGGTTTGCTGTCTGTTTTATGAGGGGTGAAACATGACTGTTAGTACACAGTGTAATATCACTTGATCAAATGTGTCATCATTATCACATTTTCTGATAACACTCAGTTTTTGATGAATTTGATCTAAGTAGCCAAAGATGTAATGAGGCAACACTGTGACCTTTGATGTGCTCAATGCATTTTGAATGCATTCAAAAATAAGATTAAAATTAAAAAATAACTGACGGAATATACAGTCGATAGCATTGCCTTGACGTCTTAAGAAAGTACCATAAACTAATACAGATTTGCATCTCCCTCTGGATCCAGAGCCTCAGCTAACGTATGTCGTGGAAGGAAATTTTCCTCCTTGGAGGAGATGTAGTCTCAGATGGCTCCTGTTCTAAATGTAGCACATAGGTTATCACACTTGATGTTTGTGTCTCTTCAGTAATATTGTGTTGTGCAGGAGCAAAGAGCAGACCAGTTTCCCCTCTGTGGTGCAGAACAACATGTTAGGACACACTCCAATCCCCTAAGAGACACTGCAGCTGCTGCATGGCTGCAGCTGGCTCTGTCATTCGAAACTGGTTTTTAACCCAACATTTCTCTTCGTGTTGTCAGAAAATGAAACACAGTGAGCAGAGTGCTGAGCATCTCTGAATGTTTAAGTAAGTGGGATTACACTAAGAGTTTATGTCATCTGTCCCCAGCTGTCGATACAAAGAGAAATAAAGCAGTGGAATGGATTTTCGAGTCAATTCAAGCTGCTGCTGACATTTTACCGCTCTCTCAGCAGGAGTCGAAGCACTGAAGGTGTTTACTGAGCGCGTGGAAGACGGACAGACTGAATGAATTAATAATGGGGAGAAAATGTCAAAGGGCAGACGTATGAGACACGCTCAACAAAGACAAACTTAATGCAGTGTCTGTAGGTCACTATGAGACACCCTGTGTGTGTCAGTATTCAGATAAAGTTTAATAGAAAACCTTAAGTTAAAGTCTAGGTTAGGAATGAAAAAGCAAAAGAAGCAGAGGCATTATAAACAAGAAACACTGACTCGAGAGAAGGCTCCAGAGGAGACAAGCTTCTGATTTCAGAATAAAGTCAGCAAACCTTTTGAGTAAATGAGCAGGTTGGACTTGTGGATCAGCAAAATAAAAGTGAAAGGTAAAACTACTCAACACACCTAAACACTTACCAACTCTGGTAAAATTGGGCTAGCAATGTGTGATATTACAGTGAACAGTCTAATACACTTGTTCACAGAAGAAAGAAATTTCACAATGACATTAAGAAGAAAAGAAATCTATGTAAAATGGATTGTTGACACCCAAGACACAAATAAATAAGTTGAGCTAACCTCACTGTGAGCAAGTAGACAAATCCCTGTTTATCACACACTGTTTTTACCTCGCCTTCTTCTTCTTGATGATCCACATGTTTGATTAGGCAGAGATTTATTGCCGGATGCCCTTCCAGAGACATTTCTCCCCATTTGTCTGAGCTACACTGGAGTTGCCCTCACCTCCCACTACATACTTACAGCCACAGAAAAAACTGAAAAAAACTTCACCTCTACTTGAATGGGGGTTTTTTTAATGATTTTTTGCAGACTGGAACACAATGTGCTTTTCTCATATTGCCCGGAAACTGACAGAGAGCAGAGCAACAGGAGCTGCAGGTCACAGATGACTTTGACTATTACACAGTCAACAGTCCCTGAAGACTAATGAACCTAGTATGTCCTCTGCTGTTTTAATGATTCCCACGCCGGAAGGGGAGGTCAGTGAGTCAGTAAAGAAGAGTTCTAAATTTATCCAAAATCATAACTTTGAGGTGTATGCAGAAGTTTGGACACCCTGTGCTAGTTTCACATTTAATGCACTGTTACTTTCCTTAAATGATTTTTTAAAAATGAAGCAAACTGAGCAGCCTGTGCAAATGTTTGAGCTCTGAAGTTTTAGATTCACATCTGTGATACTGTGATGCTGCAACTGGGGGTCAGTTTTGTGAGGACACAAAGGAAATACAATTTCTGAACATATTTACCATCAACAGGTGACGTCCTCAGCCGGGCACACAGTCCGTTAACATCACCGTAAGATTCCTGGATTCTAGTGACTGCCTCCTCTCCTCTAAGTTCCATGAGGGAGCGCAGCTCCTGGACTGAGCAGCTGAACTCTGCATCATGGTTGGCCTCACCACGTCGGACATATTTGGACCCACTAAAAGAGTTGTTGGTCATTTTTCCTTTCTTGGGGACTCAGCAGAGGCCTTCTCAAAAACAGACTCAGTGGTAGGCCTGAGGTGCAGATGTAGCCTGACAGGGACTCTGTGACTGCTGAGAGAAAGATGAATCAGAGTCCTGATAACATCAAAAAAATAAGCTGTACTGCAGAAAAAAATAATACATCTATTACTACAAAAAAGGTGGGATTGGACAGGAGGGTGACATCTCTGGTATGATTTCTTGGAATGTAAACGTTTGCACATTCTACACATTGCATATGATGAATTTTAATTCTTATACTTCTTATGAGTCTACATATTCAAATTTGGCTTTTTCTAAATAAATGATGATGTCAGAAAAAAAGTATTCTTTGCAATCCCAAGAGGTTAATTTCAAAATATCATCATCGTCATCATGCAAAAAGATTTTCGCTTCACTTCATTTCACTTTTATTTGTATTGTGTTAATTCACAAAAGGAGATAAAATAAGATAAAAACTACAAACTCAGAGTGGAACTCCCAACAATCAGATGAGCAGCCTCCAGCAGATAAGGCTCAAGGAGGGGAAGCCATTTATCATGACTGATTCGTGTGAGGGTAAAGGAGGGCATAAAGAAAACACACATGAGCAGAAAAAAGTTAATGACATCCAGTAGTGGCATGCAAGTACATGAGGAATGCTCAGTGCACAATGGGAAGTCCTCCAGCAGCATAACTGAAGGTCCTGGTAAAACTCTGTCTATGCTACTTTTAGATACTCTTAGAACTACAAGCCAGCCTGCAGTCTGAAAGCAAAGTGTTGTGTTGGTATACTATGATACCAAAAGGTCTTTAAGATATGATGACAGCTGATCATTCAGAACTCTATGTGAGAAAAAGGATCTGAAATTCAGTCCTGGATTTAATAGGGGGCTGTTGAAGAAGACAATATGGGAGATATAGTCTGTGTTTGTAGTCCCTGTTAGTACTCACTGAAACGTTTTGGATAACCTGAAGGAGTTTCAGGTAGCTTGACCACACTGATAATAAACAGCTACAAAAGTCCAGCCTTGAATTAACAAATGGATGAACTAGTTTTTTAGCACCACTTTGAGACAGGATGTTGCTAATTTTAAGTGTTTCTCTGCTATACTGAACTCTAAATCCTGACTGAAAGTCTTCAAATAAATAATTACTCTGTATTTAATCAGTTAGCTGTTTTACGACAACTCTTTCGAGAATTTCTGAAATAAAAGTAATTTTTAAAAAATCAGTCTATAATGAAGTAAAGCAGTTGGATCAAATAAGGGCATTTAAAGGGATGGTTTAACTACAGCCACCATAAAAGCATGTGGTATTTAGCCTGTTAATAGAGATACATTGATCACATTTATTATCAAAGCATAAATTAATGCTAAGGCTTTGTTGAACTGTCTCGGATAAAGTGATAATTGAGGTTAGCTCAGTGAGATGAATAGGATAGAAGCAATTTACATAAATATCAGCTGTACCTGATTAGCCATTTGTGGAAAGGCTCTACCTAATGTTTTGTAATTTTCAAAGAAATTCATGGAGTCATTACTGCTTAGAGATACCGGAGCACAAGGCTCAGCAGGGCTGTAACTCTTTGCCAGCCTGGCTTCAGTGTTCAAATAAACTTTTGGTGATTTCTCAGTAGTTAAATAGTAAGATGTTCTAGTTTTCTAGAGGGCTTTTTCATTTTTATTTTTTTTTTATTTTTTAAATTAGTGGAATAGTATTGTCTGTCCAGCTTGTGCGCAAAGCCAGCTTAGTCCAATGATGAATTAAAGGCAACATTTACATGAATGTTAAAGTCACCCACTATACTTATTTTATCTCAACTGATCAATAAATCAGATCAAAAGCATTTAATCCAAGTATTCAGATATTAAAGAATAAATAAACTCAGAGAAAGGACCAGGATGCTAATAAACTACAAAAAATATAGTCTTTATAAAAGCTGTTAAATAAAGCTGCAGTTAGGGTGTGAGAGGTTAAGAGTGTGAGCATACAAATTTTGAGTTACAGAAAACGAAACTAAAGTAAAACAAGGGGACAGGTATGTGGTAGATGTAACATTAAACAAAGCCAAGAATATGAAAAGTAGTGGGCAACAACAGGATGGAAAATAGCATGAAAACAGTATTTTAAGCTTCTTCACAATTGAAACCTCATTACAATCCAGTATTTACTCAGCTACATGCTTACGAGATTGTCTTAAGTCCTTTTCATTAGAAACCAGCTACATGAGACCCCAATCAGCCAAGCAGGACCTAACAGAGCTAATTTTACTTCCATCAAGCACAATGTTCTGCCCTCCATGGTTAACAAGAACGGTTGGTTCACTTTGACCACACAGACTAAATATGTAACAGTGTGTCGAGTAGAGATTTGTCCCTGCTCCTATGTGAACTGAAAGCCTTTATATTTGTGCCTCACAGGTTGTGACCTCTGTGCCTTTAGCTGTAATCTGTGTCAATCAGTCAGCCTGGGCTTAATCTGAGAGAGGGAGAAACAGCCTATCTGTTTAAGGCTGAGGGAGAGGAAGAAAAGCGCTACTGAGAGAAGAGCAGGATGGACAGAAGTCAAAATAGTCGTTAAAGTTTTGCTGCTCACTGTACCTCAGCATGGCTTTACTACTAATTCTAACCAAGAATTAAGAACCACAAATGATTTCATGCTGTAAAAAATAAACCTAAGTGCAGTTGTAAATGTTCACATTAGTCCTGGGAAAAGATGATCTGGAATTGGATATTGGAGGAAATCTGTCATTATCTGTTATTAATTAATTAACCATCAGAGCAGCGCATGAAGCAAAACAAAGTAAAACTGCAAAAGCGATGAATAAATTCCACAGGAAGTCCTCCACACAAATACAACGAAAACAGAAATACAACCAGGTTTTCTGACAGAAACACGACTCAAAGCCATTTCTAAAAAGAAAACAAAATAAAACAAAAAAAAACCCACAATCCATTACTGTAGCACTGAGGGGAAGAAAGGCTTTACTTACAGAAACTTCCCCCATCACCTCCTGTTAGCAGCAGCAGGTATTAGTGGTGGTCCGATTACTGTGAGCAGCGACACACTCACAGCTCCAGAAACAGCCCATAACCCAGAGCCAGCTCCTTAGCGGGCAGTCTGCAGCACAGCACCAAGACCCCAGTTTACTGCCCAAACTTGTCCCTTTTCAGTATGACCTTCAGCAAGCTCGCAGTTTCAAACAGCTCTCTTTATCGGAGGAAAAAACAGGAGCTGGCTGAATGATTATCTGAGGAAAGCCTCGCTTAATCTAATTAGACAATCTGTGGCTTCACTGAGTGCCAGAGAGACCGCTGCTGCAGCTCCTCCTGCTGAGAGCGACATGCCAAGTCCACACACGCTCTACGTCTACACCTGCTGCATCCTCTGGCTGAAAGGCACACACCAGGCGTACACTCACCAGGTCAGCACGCACCACAGCTAAACCTGCCGCTGCACTTCATACTCCTGAAAGGGTGCACATCGAGTCCACATACAGCACTGAGGCTCCTCCTGCTGAGATGAACCGATTAGCTCTAAACAGACCAAACTGTGAAGGTGAATGCAAGGTACAGCTGGAAAGCAAACCCCATTCAAACCCTAACGACCAACTGCAGTCCCAAAGGAAACTAGTTAGATAAGTACATAGTTAAATGAATTCCATGATTTCCTGTTTGCAGTGCTCTACTGTGGTTTTTTCACTTTGTTACACACACGCCATCACCCTGAGCAGCAATGATGCATGATGACGTCATGTGACACACGCGCACACACACAGATTACAGTACACAATGACACAGAAGGATTAACTGAACACACACACACACACACACACAGGATAATATCACTCTTTCATATTTATGTTCTAGTATTTTTGTTTTGATCTAACATGATCTTTGACCCCACACTCTAAAGAGGTCTACACAGCAGTAGTTTAAGGATTGGTTCAACAGATCAGTGATGGACTAGTAAGACCAAAGCTCTGGATTCACTGCTGTAACAAAGCCATGGTTGATCAAAATCTTTCTAAATTCTCTGCATGTTATAACTCGGATCTGAAGGTGACAAACTTTGCATTTCAATAATTCTGCTACTATTGTCTTTACTGTTGCAGATTTTCTCTCTCAAAAGAGAAGGAATTCAAAAAAACAACCATGACGAGCCACGAAAAAAAACAAACAACACACAGAAAAGAAATGAAAGACAACTTTGACTAAGGCAAAAACAGGGCTATACAGAAGGTGCAGGCCAGAGGTTTAGCCGCCCTCATCATGAGCATGAAGAGTATGGGGACTGTGGTAATTTGGGGCTTTTAATTATTTCTTTGAACCTCTTTTGTGTTCTTTTTTTTAAAGTTTTTTTGGAAGGAAGCATATATCTTTGATGACTTTTAAAAAAAATAAGAATCGGATGTACAAATGTAAGGTAAAGCTAAAGAATTTGGAGGTAGTCTTCCCACTTCATCATTTCATCCACTTTGTGAAATGTACCAGTACCACTGGCAGCTTGAAAAAAAAAAGTCAGAGCATAATTTACTTCTTTACTCCTCTGACCTCTTGTAACTTAGTCAGATAGCTCAACATTGTCTTGTCTGACCATAAAACTAATCTCCAGAACACATTTGGCTTGTCCATGTGGTCAGTCCAGGTGTTAATTTTGGAGTAGAGGCATCTTTCTTAGTCTGCATTCTCTCAGTCCATGGTGATATAAAACTCCCTTCACTGTGGACACCGATGCTGCTATTTCAGAACTTTCTAGTTCATTACATCATTTCCTTAGGGATTAATAAAGTATTCTGATCCTAACAAATTTCTTGTATTCTGAGGGTGACAGTTTGAGTCTTCTTCCAGAACTTGGCAAAGTGGTGACACATCTAAATAATTTGTACTTGCACAGAATTATTTGAAATGATGATCTTGCAACTTGCAGTTGTTTAGAAATGTCTTCAAGAGACAAGACTTTGATCTTCACGGAGTTCGTTGGACATTCACATTTTTCCGAGTATTGCTCAGTCCAATGAGAGCTGTCAAACAAATCCTTTTTTTGCTGGCAGGGGAAAATTACCAGCTATAACACTGGTCTGCAACCAAAAAACTGTACAGGATTTTTTGACTGTTTCTTCTAGATTTTTACTCACTGAAACTGGGAAAAATATTTTTAAAATTCCATCTCGTCAGGTTTTCTTGCAAAACTCATGTTTTTAGTGTAATTAAGCGTACAATTTCCCTTTTTAAACTGAAATCTGGTATCCCATACCTGAGTCAAAAAACCATATCCAATAATGATTTCTTACATTAATTTAATATTTCTAAGAGCGAGACTCAAGAGAAATACAAATAGAAAATGGGAGGAATTGAGGGGGGTCAGTAGGGGTGGGTTTGGTGGTGTGAGGAGCTCAGATGATCATGTCCCAACAGCCTTATTTTGTTCATAGCAAAAGGCAAGGAATCTCAGAAAAATCATGCATAGTTAATTATAATAAAATATTGATTTTTTTTCATCACTGTTGTGCTTTTTTTAATGTAAATTCCTCATGTTTTGCAAAAAAAAAAAATCTGTTCGTGATGGAGGGAAATGGAGATCATTTTTGGACTCAGCACCCTAAAAAACAAAATTCACCAAAAATATCCCATGCAGCTGAAAAATATTTTTTTTTGCAGACCTGTGTAATCTAGCATGATCGCTAACAGAAACCTATGACACCCTGTCAAGTTGAGACATTGTAGACCCTTCAGCACCATCGTTTGAAATATTTGAGTATATTTATATATTTGAGCCTGTATGCATACTTTAGACCCTGTGTGGACAATAGAAAATCCAAAATAAATGTGAACTTGTACTCTCAATAATTGATGTATGATTTATGCCATGTCATTAAAGATGTATGCTGAAAAAGGAGCAGTCAAAGAAATCACAAAGGCCTGTGACTCTAATGCCCATGATGAGGTATGTAAATATCTGAACACAAATGGGATTAAATACAACTATGCTACTTACTAATTGTATGTTTGCTATTATCAAAACACTACACAGGATGAACAGGTTAACAGTTGAGCATAATTGATTAAAATCCCTGGGTTGGTATATCTGGAACTGCCTTGGAGTGGTTCTCCTCATATCTACATCACCGATGTTTTTCTGTGGTAGTCTCTGATTTTAGGTCATCCTCTACCTCCCTTACTTGTGG
>VVHJ01042609.1:13479-24042 GCA_015107715.1 Tylochromis polylepis | reverse complement strand
GGAGCAATACAGGCCTGCAACGTAGGATTTATCTCTGCCGGCTTTAGGTTTAGTTTGGGACTATAATTGTATTATCACTGGTGGGTTACACTGTATATGTGGAGATTCTGTGTACAGCTGGTAAATTGCTGAGTTTTTTTGGTTTCCCGGAATACTGAAACCTGCCATTTTTATTATTTTGTTGTTTGTCATTGTTTAGTAAATTAAAAGAGGGTTGCAATGTTCTATTTTACAATGTGTATGACATGATTTACTGCACTGTAGACAATAGTGTTCATTTTTGCGTGTGATGCTAATGTTAAGGAATAAGCTTCATTGATCCCAGAAACAAAAGAGAAGTTAATTTAAGAATATCGTACGAGAGTACACTAGGAAAAGAACCCAAAGCCCATTTATTTAATGATATTGAGTAAATGAGGGCTACATAAATATGAAAAACTTTCCAAGAAGATGGTTGGAGGACTGAAAAATGAAGGTTTTGTTCAGCCAGCTGAAAACTTTAGAAACTTGTTTGGGTTGATCCTGTGGTACTGTTACAGTACTCTATAATAATACCACATACAAAGAGACATACAAAGAGGTTTGTAGTTTGGTGTATTTTTCAGTTTAAGGACAAAAGTTGGTACGATTTTTGTGCATGTAAACACAGTCAGTGACACAAATTGATTAAACACTTTGTTTCACAGCAGAGTAAACGTTAACGTGCTCGAGACGACCTCAGGGTCTGCAGGGTTCACCAGGTCACGTTTAAGATCACCAAAAATAACAGTTTAACATCTTTTTAAGTCAAAATCATAAAAACTGGCCTTTTATTATCCTATTAGTGTAAGCACTTCCCACCAGTGTGAAACTAACAGATTAGTGATGTAGTAACGTAACGTGTTACAGTACAAGGAAAGAGTCACTCATTATATTTACTACCAACAGCAACCGAAGCAACGGACCCTGGACTTACTCCACCAACAGGACAGCGTAGCTATCTTTACTGCTCATCAGTAAAGCTGGATACATGCGGTGATGCAGCTGTGAGCGGGAACCTTTAGATCTCTAACTGAGCGGCAAATATTTTCTTTGTAAAATGTCAGAAAAATCTGAAGTTTTTTGATCAACAGCCCAAAACGGAGTGAAATTTAGTTTCAATGCCAAATGAGAGAAAAGAAGATTTGCTTTATCGATACTGAATTTGAATGCATCATTTTTTTTACCTGCAATGTTAGAAATTTAATATATTCCAAATATTTTATCTTGCCCTTTTTAAACTTTAAAAAATATTAATAGTTTAATATTTATTTATATTTTACTGATATTTTTGCTAACTTAGTCAAGATTTAAGAGTATATTTATTTTTATATTTCATATTATTCACAAAATATTAAAAATAAATATGTCATATAAAATATTTAATTTTACTCATTGTTATTAATTAGTATTTATTTATTTATTTATTATTATTTCACCTGTTGTGAAAAAAATGTATGCACTAAATCTTTTTGAGTCCATTATAAAGACATTTACATCTTTATTCTTCATTTTTAATATTTCTATAAATCTTGAGTATGATTATTCAATTAGCTTTTTAAAAAAAAAATATTTAATTAATATTTTAATTAAATTATACTGATGTGTTTTACTTGACGTGCTCAACTTTAACGTGATTTTTGCCCTTGTGTATTCAGTCGATTATGTCGTCATTTACATCTTTCATACACTGGAACATTTTTTCCATTTACGGTAAAATAAAAATGTTTGAATGTAGGAACAACGTGAATGAGAGCATGTCAATCAAAACACGTCAGTAAAATATGTCTTAGGTATTAAAAAAAATAGAAATAAAATATTCATAAAAATTCAAAATAAAGATTCTTTGATTCTTTAATTGATGATCAAACTCGCTTCATCAGCTGATGTTGCAGGACTGCTTTCTGTCGTTGTCAGCTGTTAGTTTTGCCTGTAAGTCAGATGTCGATCACCTGCTCCCTCCTCAAACTGCATCACCACAAGTCGACTCAGACTCGGGGAATCTGCGATCGATTCACTCGCTGCAGGAATGAACGCATGAAACTACGCGCGCACACAGTTCTGATTTAAAGCACATCCTTAGGGCTCCTCGGTCACCTGCACCGCCATCACCTCGCCGTCCGCAGTCCGGTGTGTGAGCAGGTGTCTGTTCAGGTGAGTTTTGCGGGTGTAGCTCTTAGTGCAGAAGGCGCAGGCGTAGGGACGGATGTTGCTGTGGGACAGCATGTGTTTCTTCAGGTCGAACTTCCTCCGTAAACATTTCCCGCACTCTGGACACGAGAACGGCCTCTCTCCTGGAAAACAGGCCGAGAGGCAGTCGGGTTCAAAACCGGCACAAAAGCATCTGGAGTTACCACAGGATGTGTCTGTGTGCCGCAATCATGTGACCAGCTTCCTGTCTTACCTGTGTGTATCCTCCGGTGTTCGGTCAGGTGACAGGAAATGGAGAAGGCCTTCCCGCAGTCCTGGCAGACGTAGGGCCGCTCGCCCGTGTGCGTCCTCATGTGTTTCTGCAGGTCGCCGCCGGACGGCCAGCCTTTACCGCACACCGTGCACACATACGGCCGCTCCCCGGTGTGCCGCCGCACGTGCACGTTGAGGCCAGCGAGCGCGGTGAAGTCTTTGGAGCAGTAGGGGCAGCGGTAGGGCCGCTCCCCGGTGTGCGTCCTCAGGTGGCCCTCCAGGCCGTCGCGGGTCTTGAAGCGCTTGCCGCACTGTGGGCACAGGAAGCGGCTCTCGGCGGTGTGAGTCGCCCGGTGGGAGTGCAGGCCAGTGAGCGAGCCGTATGTCTTGCTGCACAGGTCGCACTGGTACGAGCGGAAGGTGTGTGTGCGCTGGTGGATACGAAGCTGGGTCACCCCTGGAGACACAAACATTTAAACACATGTTTAACCTCCTCTGGGAATCATGGATGTGTGTCAGTACGGATCAGAATCTTTGTTCAATCTGCGCCACGCAGAAATAAGAAACAAGGTGGCTCTGAAGCAAAAAGAGAGTTCGACCCAGGACTAGTAAGGTGTACCTAATAAAATGGCAGTGAGTGTAAATGCCATTTTGTTCATTCAGTTTGTGTTGTTTTGTTTTTGCAGAAAAATCACATTAGAATATAACATCTGTCACAGAAACAGCATTCAGGTTTCTTCTGTGCATCGAGAGCTGCCACCACACTGGATGTAATGAAACCTTTTCTCTTGTTTTTTCTTAAAGCCTGTCATGTGCAGCTGCTTTTACAATGTGAATTATGATCTGAAAACTTTTTCCTTTCCCAAGATGAGCTCTACAAATTCTTTATAGGCTCTGTTCACGTGTTTCTGTTTTACAGCAGCTGGTAGCAAAGTGCTAGTGATGCGCTGTATAATACCTCTTTGAGACTAGCTTCATGTTTTTTCCCAAGTACCCAGTGGTTACCAGGGGGAGGGAGGCTGTATAGCGTCACGCATCAAAAACAGCGGGCAAGTCAACAGCACCATGGTTACCAATCACGTACCTGCAAAACCTGAGCAGGTCTGAGGAAAAGTGAAAAAATAAAAAGTACAGCTATAGCGTTAATGGGATGGACAATAATTATTCTTTCTTGGAAAATAAATTCTCAGATGATGACTGTTGTTGATGAGCGGACTTTTAGTTTTTTAACACTGTGTTGTAGCTCTGAAATACATGGATTTATAGAGGAAAATGATTAAAGCATCAGACTCTTGACTGTTTTAGAGCTCAACAGTTATGTTTTTGTTCCACCATCATCCTTTTTCCCAGAGACGTCTTTAACAGAGGGCTGACTCAGATGAACTCGATGTAAACCTGCTGTTTGCTGCTCACTGAGTGAGTCAGACACACACAGCCGCCTCGCTGAGCTTTTAAATCCAGATGTGCTGCTAAGCTGCAGAGGCAAATGAGCCCACAGAAAGTGCTGTGTGTTAGTGGGGTTCACCGGTTTCCGTGCTCTACCTGAGAAGGTCTGGTCACAGAAGAGGCAGTTGTAGCGGGGCTTCGCCCCCTCCACCGAGTGCGTCTGCAGGTGTCGCAGCAGCCGCGCCTGCGAGCTGAACGTCTGGTCGCACACGGTGCAGGTGAGGTCGGGCAGCCGGTGCTGCAGCCGGTGGGCGTCCCTCTCCTTGGCCGACTCGAACACCTTGTAACAACGGCTGCAAGTGAAGCCTGCCTTGTCCAGGTGCGTCTGCTTGTGATTGGTCAGGCTGGACAGGTGGTGGAACTCCTTGTCGCACTGGGTGCAGTGGTAGATGGGCCGCGCTCGGTGTGTGCGTTGGTGCGACAGCAGCTCGGCTTTGGTCTTAAACATGGCATTGCACTGGAAGCAGGACAGAGACCTGACGGGGCGGGGCGGAGGGGGGCTGTTCTGAGGGAGGCGGGGCTCTTTGTCAGCGCCGCCGGGTTGAGTCTGTTCGAGCACGGGTGTCGTTAAGGCCGAGCCGCAGGACCTGTTGGTGCGCAGGTGTCGGATCACCTGCAGACAGTCAGACAAACATAAATATAATTTTAAATAAATACATTTCTTTTCCTTTTCATGTGTGGTCTCATTTATTTATTTTAAGATACTTTCTTTTGTTCAAACAGACAAAAAAATGACCACATAATTACTGGCAAGCCACACTGAGACGCTGACACACTACCTGTGAGCGGTAGATGAAACATTTGCCACACTGAGGACACTTGTGAGCCACACGCTGGGAATTATGGGAAATGCTGTAAAGAGCATTAGCTGTGACCTCTGAGCAGGAGAGATCTGATTGGTCGACTGTGAAGAAAGACAGAAAGCTTTAATGACGTGGTTCAGTTTCTCTATCTATATGTGTGTTTGTGTGTGTGTTACCTGTGTCTTCTGATTGGTTGACAATGTCTCCACATGAGTCCCTCAACCTGACAGGAACAGGCTGGTTATATTTTCAAGCTCTGAGGACTCTGAGGGATGCAGGATTATTTAAAAAACAAACAAACAAACAAAAAAAAGGTCTCACCCGTCCACCTCCAGGACCACAGGTGTGACTGAACATTCATTGCTGACCGCTGCCGAGCTCTCATTGGACGCCTCCAGCTCTGAACCGATCACAGTCGCCTCGATCTCTTCCTGCTCATCCTCTGTTATCACCACCACCTCCACCTTCACCAGCTCCACATCCAGCTGCAAGGGACTACTAACCTCAGGAAGCATATCTGATTGGACCTCTGTGTCAGGTGAAGGAGGGTTGGGATTACTCAGTTTAGTGAAAAGGGGGTGGGACCACACAGAGAGGAGGGTCTCCTCTGTATCGCAGCCCACTAAGAAACAAAAAAGAAAACTCATTAAAGATCAGAAAAACTGAGTCTGATTGAGTCATTTAATTTGATTAGTTCTTGATTACTTATTACCTGTGGTCAATGCCTGTCCCTGTAAACAGCTCTGATTGGTCAGCAGCTCCCTCAGATCGTCCTTTTCCGCCTTCTGCAGATAGTCCTCCAGGCCAGAGGGGGCAGCATCGAGCCAGGAGGCAGTCTGACGAAGATGGATGAATGGACACATAAATAGAAAAACAAATACAGAACAATTACTGGACTGACTGTCCAAGGTTTCACTGATCACCTGTTTGAAGTCAGGGATGGGGAAGAGCTGCTCGATCCTGGACAGGAAGTCAGATATGAGGGACTGGAGGGCGGAGTCAAACCTCTGGTCAAACACCTCCTGGAAAACAAACGCAGAGAGAGGTGGATGATGGACGGATGGAATAACGAAAATGTGTGCGAAGCTGATAATTCAAGGTGGCAGCTCTGACCTGTAGGAGGTGCCGAGCATCGTCTGGACTCTGCGTCAATTTGTCGGTGAGCGTCAACAAAGCATACCAGCATTCGTTTACGTCTTCGTCCAGCTGCTGAGAATACAGACGAGACACAAACTTTCATTTTCAGCCACAACTGAGGACATCAGCCAATATTTACTATTATTTTTCTAGTTATTATTTTATGAGTGGTCCTATCATTAATGATGCTAGTTTTTATTAGTCTCCAAGCATTTCTCTGCCTGATGGTTTTTCTAACAATTATTTTTCTACTTATTTTCTAAAGATTATTATCAATACTGAGGCTAGTTGTTATTATTCTAATTATTACAATTTTTCTTGTCATTTTCTAAGAATTGTTTCCATTGTTGATTCTAGCTGTTAATTTTTGGCCAAATTAGCACTGGAAGAAACCATTAAATACTTTATATTAATATTTTATATTTTTCCCTAAGTTTTCTTATGGTAATGAAAGTATGAAAGGCAGCATAAGTTCTACTGATACTGGAGAACAACAACATGGTTAATGTCATGAAGACCAATTGTACGATCAAAGTTTAGATATGGACGACTGAAAGCACGTAAACATCATAGCAATGCATTTAAAGAAGGAAATATTCAAATGTGTTGCATTAATGAGTCACTGTTTTTGGTATTAAATGAGAGAATTTCTTTCTTTTCTTTTTCTTTTTTTTAAAGGTCCTGATTTAGTGCTGCCCAACCATTTAACACGCTGAAGAGCTGTAGACACACCCTCACCATTAACCTGCTTTTCTTTTGCTTTTGTCATGAAATAAAGGATTCCATCTTTTAGTTCCAGAGAAGTGACTTTTCATGTTGAACTCTTTACTGAAATCACAGGAAACAGCTTGGACAAAAATAAGTTTTAGGCACAGTCGTAGTCTGAATTACTTCTGGTCTCACCTTTGCCTCAGAGTGGATCCTGTCCAGATGGGCATGGATGGCAGCTGATTTGGGGTCTGACAACGTGATCTAAAGAAAACAAAACAAAACAACACAATCTGGCATGTCCCTTCCATGTTAAAAAGGGAAAGTAACACACTGTTTTTTGTTTAAAGTTCAGAGTTTAACATTTAGTGATACACCTAACTATAAAATACGTCAAATGAAACTCAAATGGACCAAGAACAGAACCCTGAGGAACACCATGGAGAAAATAAAACCATTTATTACATTACGTTGCTTATTTAACACTTGCGCATGAACTTTTTCACAGTTCCTGTAATGCTTGGAGGAACTCCTCCCTGTTTTGTCCTTCAACACTGTAGAAACTAGGAACTATCAATGTTAATATAAACCCATTTTGGGGACTTTGGGAGTTTCCTACTACAGCCCAGGCACTCTGCAGCACAGGAGGAACCTTTAAGTAAAGTCTAGCCAGTAAGCCACCATCTTGATAAAGACTTCCAACACTTATTTAATCAGTTCTTCAGAAGGTTTATTTATTTATTTTAATATCGAAGGTCACTTGGAGATGAAAACTGCATCAGTGTCTTTGTTGTTATTATACTAATACCCAGGTACACAGAGTATACGCTCCTCTCTCAGATGCTGTACAGCATGCATGACATATACATCACACAAGGGCACCGTTATCATCAACACTAGCTCACACACGGAGTGCCAGCAACAGAATAACAGAGTTCACTTTAACAGTTGCAGGTGTGGTCCTATTTTAGTGTTTTTGTCACGATAACCTTCATATTTCCAGTTATTTTAGAGAAGGAGAGGCACATTTCTGTACATCTGTATTGTAATTTCTTTTGAAGAAATTTGTGGTCACGCTGTAGAGATTTAATTAACACTTACTTTAAAGTGCGTTTTTCTTTCTCCATAATCCATAATGTGTTAAAAATAGGTGGGAAACGGGAACTATTGGATAGTTCATAAAGCCTTCAAGTTCAGTTGTTGCATTCTCTCCTTGCAAAACACCCACCTTTGCCCTCAGAGCCAGCAGCAGCAGACACCTCTGTCGGTCCGTCAGCAGTTGCGGGACAGCTTCGGTCACCATGGAAACAAAGTCCTCTAGCATCCCATAATGCTTCACCATTTCGTGCCGAGCGACCTGCCACATCGCCGCTGTTAGCAGGCGGAGAGGCGGGACGAGGAGGCGCAGGGAGGAGAGGGGGAGGAAGGAGGCTGCCGGAGGGGACAGGTTGACATGTCAGAGCAGGAAGGATCACTTATCTGAGTCAGTGTCAGGAGCTGCTGCACGCACACCAACCAGGACTCTAATGTTATTGTTACTTAATGCACCTGTAACAATACGTATGAAACTCACAGTGTAACAGACTTTAGCTTGTCAGGGCAGGTAAAGTAGAGATGTGCCATTAATAAAAAAAGAAAAAAAAGGAAAAAGGCTCATTAAGGTGTGCCACTTTGTCCACACCTTAATCATATTGGTAGTGGTTACAATGTACAAACAGACAAACTGTTATCAGTAAACGAATGAGACGAAAATACTTGAAGATCTGATTAAACCAGAGAATTCAGAAGTTTGAAAACTTCCGAGTTTTGCTGAGAAAAGAAGCCACCAAACTCCGTTAAAAAAATCTCTGTATGTAAAAAGTCACTCCTTATGATCAACTTGAAAGCATTTAATAAAACTGCACTAAAGACATCTAAATACATACAATATATAGTTTTAAATCGGCACAGATTGAAAAAGAATATAGCTTTATTTATATCTTGGAGTGCCCCGTTTAGCTTTAGTCCCATTAATGATCGTTAAATGTCAATCAGAGATTGGTGTGTTGGTGAATTACAGCTTATTCTATTATTGTGAATTGTGCACTGTTGACAATATTGGGATTAGTGACTTACATGACAGCCAAACTGCTGCTAATTAACAGTTAAAATACCTTTAAGACCAGCTACTAGTAGGCATCTGCACAGTCTATCACTGATTTATGCGACTTTTATCAAAAATGATCCACGCCTGATGCGTTACAAATACGACGAATTAAAGTGTAGCTACAATCGACTTATACGCAGCTGTTAGAGGCTGATCATTAAAGTTTACCGTTTCAAAAACTAAGAACATATTAAAAAAGCCAAATCTTTGCATTGAATTTGGTTAGTACGGGTGCATGTGCACAAGTTGGTGCTAGCTGGCTATCGCTCGGTAATTAACAAAAGAGATAAAAATCCTGACTTGTTTTTAAAGAGCACCAGAATGACTGATAAGAGAACAGAGTAGTGAGCACGTACCCATTGCGCGTGCTAACCCGCTCACTGTATGCCCACTTTTTCCAAAATGATAGCTACAGAGGCTAACGGCTAACTACTGTTTACACTGCAGCTAGCGACAGCTCCGCCCCCTTCGTACCGGAACCTTTTTTTTGAAACGTGAAAGAAACACATCCGGGGCACGCGTGCGTAGAAGTGGGGTTTATTTTCGCCCGTGATCCAGGTGAGTGGAACAGGTGTGGCTTAACGGTCATTATTTGTGCTTAAGAATAGAGTTTATCCTCGTTTTACCTCCTCAGCAGGTTCACTCCTGAACAAGTTGAGAAACTTTATTTAATTTAATATGATCGTATTTAATTCTATAGTAAAACAGATTTAGAGAGTAAAAATTATGGACAGGACATAATTGTATCAATTAACTAAAATCCAAAATCTGATATTGCTAATTATGTTAAAGAAATTTTTTAACAATTAATACAAATTATTAATTTAAATTGTTTGTAATTCAAATAAATATTACAATAAGTTTTTAAAAATGTAAAATTAATATCGATATGAGCCATTTCCAATTATTTAAAAATATATTTAATTAATTACATCTTAGTGATATGATAAAGGTGCAGGAAAAATGTCCCATCTTAAATATTCATATAAAAAATTATATTGTTAATTAGGATTTTTAAAAAAGCTCTAATAAAAAGCCAAAATAAAACACACAGGGCTGGTGTAGGTATCCAGATTTATCAGACTGATTACACCATTGATCAATAAAGAGCTGGGGTGCAGTGAAGTGACACAGATCCTGTAAGCCTGTCCAGTAATCTCCCTGCTCTCTCTCCTGGGCTTCAGTACATGGATTAACAGGCTTCAGGTCAGAGCAGCGCAGAGAGCAAAGAGACGCTCAAAACACAGAAAACACAAACAATACCAGCAGTGAAGGTGGAAGAGCTGGAGACCGGACTTTGTGTGGACTTTGGATGGATCTGCAGGGAGTGGAGAGAGGTCGACGGTCAGGACTGCTCCTTGGAGGCTCCTCGGCTCCTGCTGGCCTCCTCTATGGCCGTCTGGCTGCCAAATGCTGGAAATGAGCCTCTTTGTTTATTGTTTATTCATTTTAATAATTTACTGTAGCTTTCAACCAATACTTAAGAATATATTTTTGCTTTTAGTCGACCCAGCATTATTTTAAGCTAGCCTGCCATGCCTGGTTATAATCTACCCTAACCTGGCTGTAGCTTCATTGAGCCAGTTTTCACATAGCCTAGTCACAGCTTGTGTGATTGTAGCTTTTTCATGACTTACACCACACTTTCATCAGGAAACAGTCTATTTGTTGCTGCTGTAGCTTTCTGCGCCACAAGGGTAAACATACATATCCTCGCAATGGATCCAGACAGAGAAGAAGCTGAAGTATTTTCAGACCCCGAGGACCCGTTTGCTCTGACAGCAGAGGAGAAGGAACGGGAGGAGGATGAGGATGAGGACGAGGATGATGATGAGGAAGATGCCAGGATCTTCAACACTTGGATGCGGCAGTACAGGGGAGGGGAACAGCAGAGTAAAGTAG
>VVHJ01042609.1:0-13459 GCA_015107715.1 Tylochromis polylepis | reverse complement strand
ACGAGTCAGAGGGAGGAAGATCTAAAAGCAGAATGAGCCTGGAGCCTCCGGTCGCGGTGAAGTCGGGCCGCCGAGCATCACTTCCGTGTCCGGTAAGAACACCAGCAACTCTATGACTACAGACAAACTGTAGAGTACAGTAGTGTGTGGTCAAAGGGGGGGGTTAGTCATTAATGCTCGCTTTCTTAAATATGCTGAGCCATAATTAAGATTCAAATGTTGGTGTGGACAAGTCGTCAATCACAGGAACTTAAGCACATGTGCTCAAGAAGTTCTTCAAATGATCAAAAAACTGGAAACATTCCTTCGTGATACAGTCATAAGCTCAAGAGCAGCTAGTAATATGTTGTGTGTTTAGATTATTTTATCAAGTGCTTTCTCCAAGGTCAAGAAAGAGGTAATCTCCTTCATCATTCGGGAAGAGTCATTCAGTCCAGAGGGTGATGGTCAGCTGGCTGTGTGGATACTCGGTCTAATCAGGATACAGTGGTCAGTTGCTCCTTTTAACCTGTGCATGACCTGCTTCCCATTTTGCCATGATGGGGAAGGTAGCAAGAATTGAATTCATGCATTCCACTATCTTGTCCACAGGCTCTAAAGAATTTCAGAAATTCTTGGAACCAAAGATTTTTTGATGCAGTCTTTGGTCTTGCTTTCAAAGATAAGATATTGTGCTCAGGCTACCAGAAGAAGTTCAGTCTGAAAGCTGGTGTGGGCATCTGATCCAAATTCCTGCTGAAGTGTGCTCTGGCGGCAGTCCCAGAGCACACTGGGTAAGATGATATGATATCTGGAAAACATTACTTAGGCCTTAGGTTCCCAGCTGAGGTCTATGTTTTGGTGTATTCAGACTGTATCCAGAATCCATGGAGCTACTAGCAGAGTACCTGGCAGGAACCTAATAACTAATCTAATTTGCCTCCAACCTGAACAAATCCTTAGTCTGCTACCAGCAACACCCAACAGACAAGCATGGAGACCTTTCATGTAACCTGTGTCCATCCCACAAGATAAACGCAGCCATTAACTTTTCTGCACCACTATATAATTTACCCTGAATAGTACAACATTAACAAATCAGCATGAAAATAACTGGAAGACAGCATCATAGGACTCTGGAATTGAAAATCTGGCGGGCTTGATGTTTTGAAGACGATTCCAGTGGGTGGCGACCAATGGTGCATCAAGAATCTCCGCCCTTTAACCAATGCGGTAATTTAACTGTGGTTACATTCTTTGTGCTTCTTTTGGTTAATGTCACAGACAACTTCTAGAAAGTTGTAATCCAATGCAAGATAACCCTACTCATGTTGTTGGAATATCTGTCTTGATGTATCATCATGTATCTCAATCATTTTCAGAGAGAGAAAAATTTTGCCACTCATCAAAGTGACTTCATGCTTCTCTTGGACTGACCATGAGTTCACAATGATGCGTTGTAATGGGTTCACAACACAAGACTGTCACTATTCATAATAAAGGATGAATATAGCCAGTGTGGCATCAAACATTGGTTTGTATTGTCTGGTGATGAGACCTCAAGCTGAGTGTTTTCATTGTCCCCCACCTTGTGTTTGGAAGTGAGACGTGACCACGAGGCCATGGTTCTCAGTCAGAAAAGCATGCAGTGCCAATTATGATTGAGAGTGAGTTGCTGCCCAAAGTGAAGGGTTTGCTTACAAGTGAGGGAAGAGAGGAGTACGTGATTGACAGTCAGATTGGTGCAGTGTCTGCAGTGAGGTGACACTGTATTGGTCCGTTGCAGTGAAAAGAGAGTTAAAAGAATCAGATCTCACATAAAAGCAGAAGATATGAGTTTCCTTTGATCCTTGGGGTCTCTGTTTGAGACAGGGGGATCAGAGCAGAGCTGCTACTCCTGCACACTGAAAGAAGCCAGCTGAGGTAGTTTGGGCATCTAATTATGATGCATCCTGGATGCCTCATAGGCGACGCGATTCAGGTATTTGCAACCAGAAGAAAGAACTAGGACAAGTTGGAGATGGTATGTCTTCAAGTTGGCCTGGAATCACCTTGAGCCCCCCTCAGAGGTGCTGGAGGAGGTGGCTGGTGAGTAGGAGACTGATGGATGGATGGAATTGTTTATATCTTGTTTCAAGACTTTTTAGTCTAGCTTTTTCCTGTTCTCATAGCATTACAGTGCGGGATGATCGGGAGCAAATGGCGCCTGTCTTAATGCAGTTACCATGAAAAACCAGTTGTATCAGTTTACATCAGTCCTACTTTCAGTCTTCAGGGTGTTCACAGCTCATGATCTCTGTCATCCATAAAGTAGAAAATGTCTTGTTTACCGTTTTCTAACCTTCAGCCTTACGGTTGGGTTATAAGGTGCTAGAGAGGCCCAGAGGTGCTAATGGAGCTTTTAGGTACATGTTCTTGTTTGTTTTTTGTTAGTGGGATAACTGGGTCAGTGAGTCTTTTGTTTGCTCAAGACTTTTTTTTCTTTTTTTTTAACCAAAGAAAAAAATTAGAAACAAAGAAATAAAACTGTGAGAAAGAAAGAAGGCAAATATTTACAGAGAGTAATGAGTTAAATGTTTATTATGAACAGTCCACTGACATTTCATTTTTATTATCATCCTTCGGTTTTGTATAGTGAGTATTGACTTTAATATGTACTTTAACTTTTTTGTTCATATTTTTGTTCTTACTTTGCTTTATGATCTTATGTACTATATTTGCAGTTCAAATTCACCATCCTGTGTCTGTAAATTACTTTGAATTGCATTTAGCGTTATGCTCTCCGCATGAAGTTTGATTGATTAATTGATTGATCTTTTGTCTTCAGTCCACTCTGTCGGCCATGCAGCTGTCTCGTCTCCACTCATCCACTCAGGCTCCAGTGACTGCGAGGGTTTTGTTGCGTTGCTCTTCCTCCCGCCGCCTTCTTTCATCACCTATGGAGGCCGCTGTGCCCACCTCAGAGCGCAGGCAATCCCTCATACCCACAATCCCCGAGGCTGTGCCACCTGAAAGGCGGGGACAGTTCAGGAGACGTAACGTCATGTCCCTGGTGTGTAGATGCATTTCCCAATTTTCATAAGACAAAATGCAGTTGTGTTTTTAGGGTCTTTGTGACTTTAATTGTGTGTGTGTTGCAGAGCGATGCTTACAGTGTGTGTCTGATCTGTCATAACGACTTAAATAACGGCACTGGTGGCACCAGAGAGCTACAGTGCACACACACCTTCCACAAAGAGGTAACACACACTAGCAACGACATCGACACTCAGTGTGTTTTACATAAACCTTTTACTTGGTTAAAAGTCGGGTAACCATAGACAGGTCGCAGGTAAACTGGGCACAGACACATGGACCCTGGAGGGTCACAGAGGTCCAATGAAGGCTGTGTTTAAGGTGGATGACACCGAAGAAGTCAAGCAGATGACTGCAGACACACGATAACAGAGTCAATAAAATAGGTTTAAAACAAATTTAGTTTCCCCTTTTTAAAGATTTTGTAAGAAATGAAAGATATGTTAGTCCAGTCTTTCTCTGAGACGTTTTAGGCCATTCATTAGTGAGAAAAAGATGCAAACATGACAAAGACATCTTTTGACTCAATGGTCTCGTTCCTCTACATGCTGGTGCTCCAGGACTCATGATGGTAACTTACTCTCTCGTGTCTTCTCTCTCCTCAGTGTATCGAGGAGTGGTTGTGGAGGAAACAGTGCTGTCCAACTTGTCACGTTCAGGTGTCCATGCCACAGCCATCGTACTGGAGCTCCAGCAGGGTCATAATCCCCTAAGATCACCAAGAAAAACGTCAGTGAAACTGGACTTTACTGGATAACCACTTTAAGAAAACCCCGTGAATTTATCGTTGTCTTTCAGAATATTATCAGAGGAGGAGAGTGACTTTTGACACAAAACATTATTCAATAGATTAAAAGACAAAAAGATTAGCACTCAATATTTATATAAGGAAACATCCTCTGTCTTTTATTCGTTTCCATTTTGAGTCACACTGGCTTCAACAACCAGGTTATCCTGAAAATAAGGGAGTATATTCCCCGTTTTAACACCTATAAGTCATAGTGGATTAGAAACAAATAGTAAAGGACCAATGCTGAAGCTGCAGAAAAACCAAAGTAACCTCATGTATGTTTTTTGTCTTTTTGTCTTCTTTTTTTAAAATAACTTTAGCAGTGTTTTAATCACTTTTAAATAAAATATTATTTTATCCGAGGAGAAAAATATGGTGAAGACATGAAAAACAAATTCCTAGTCTTATAAAAGTTTTGTAAATTTTGTAATTTCTTCTGCTAGTCTGTTATGCTCTGTTTTTATTTGTTTTTTCTTGTTCTATATTTTATCATCTCATATATGTTTTGGTGTTAATATTCCTATATTTTATTTGCTGATAATCACTCATTTATCTCTGTAATCACTTTTAAACGAGTTTTACCAATAAATAAACTGACTCCATGCGAAGGAAACAGCGCCTCCTTTGTGCGCGTTGTGGCCAGAGGGCGATACTGCAGGCGGAAGTGCTGCACCTGTTGATGTGCTCTTCTCTTCGGTGTAACTTCACCGCCCCAAAACACCTGAAACTTCCAGCACTTGGGAAGCTTCTGGAAACCTTTGAAGCGTTTTATCGCCTTTGTTGAAGAATAAAAGGAGTTCATGGATAAATTGAAGAAGGTTTTGAGCGGGCAGGATGATGGGAACGCGGATGGGAGCGGCATACTGGAGGTGATGTTGTTTTTAGCCTGTTAGCTGGTGTCGCTGAATTAACCAGTTAAAACGGGTGTAGTGCCAGAATCTGCAGGTGTAACTCAGCCAGGTGTGAACTCACAGACTTCAAAATGGAATTTTTAGATCCAGTGTGACCTGGACTTCCAGGAGAAAACAGTATGTGTGATGCTCATCCAGAATAAAGCTTCGTAAAAGCGCTTTTAAAGTCGTAGAAAGTAAGACGCTGCAGAACATGGCTGAGAAGTGAACCGATTTTCATTTTACTTCAGTGTCCCGGTTATTCTCTGATAGATATCATTACATGGAAGATATATAACGAACTGGAACTTATAATGTTTAATTCGGCATAACGACCTTGGTGTTATAAAATAAAAATAAATGTTCATGTAAAGTATAGTTAATTCAGGCGAAACTGCTTCTTCTTGCTGTTAAACCTCTGCACGAATCATAAACCTGCACTAGAAGTACAACAATGAAGTTAATTTTGATAGTTAGTTAATAACTTTGACAGTTATAACTTTAGGAAGCCAGTGTTATAATAACTTCCACATTTGAAAGAGTCTCGCAAATGTGCATTTTGTGGGGGATTGTGTGTTTTTACTGTAATTGAATTGACATCTGTTGGACAGACTACCACTGCTGTCCTGAACCGGGGCTGTCACACTCATTTTAACTGATAGGCCACATACAGCCCAAATATATACGACAGATGTCCCCCATTAAGTGTATGGAAGTTAATTCATCTGACACTCACATGAACCATAACCAGGATTTAAAAAATATTTAACCTTAAATCGGAGTAAAACACTTGTCACCTCATCCGCCTTACAGCCTGAGAATTAAGACGGCTCAGTTTTCCACACTCACTGAGTCTACTGTCAGTATATACAGCTGTTTAAAGTGTCACATTTTCCCACACCCTCCCCACTTAATTATCTTTTATATTAATAGTTGAAAGGATTAATAAAGAGTCACTTTCCCTTTTCAGACTCGGTGAAGGTGGAAAAACTGAGATTTTAAACCTGGGTACTAGAGGTGGGAATCAACAGAACTCCTACGATACAATATTACTGCAATTTTTAAGACTTGCAAAATGAGAATGATATGTTAAGCATGCCATTAAAAGCTGACATAAATGTTGGTATAAGAGAATTCAGCAATTAACTGTGATGAATCTTCAAAAATCACAAATTCACATTTAACTCTTACAGCTGTGCTCCTTTTTTATGTTTTGAACTTGCCAAACATCAAGCATCGCCACAAAATGAACAAAAGTGCATTTTATAGAAAAACTGGAGTAAGAAATGAACATCCAGTGGGTCGAACTGGACGCTTTGGTGCCGTGTTAGACACGCCTGCCCTAAACAAATTTAAAACCATTTAAATGTAGTTAACTGAAGAAGAGTAGATGTTAATTGGACAATGTTTCTCAGATATTACACCTTAATGTCACAATAATACCAGCTGTTCATTAGTCTTCCTTCACTTTAAAGCCTTTGTTTTAATGCCTGTGACACAAAGAAAAGTAACTTAAAGTCTTTGAATGTCAGTTTCATGAAAATGGAGTCGGTATACGATCTTCAATTTAAACTCTTTTAACATTAAAGTCACGCAAAAAAAATAAACACCAGTAACCAACGTTTAAATCTAAGTTAGCCTGTGAGAGCATGATGATGTTGATGATTACAAATTCTGTGCAGAGAGCCAATCAGGCGTCTACGCTGTCCTGGGGGACGCGGATGAAGGGTTTCCTGATCTGTTTCATTTTAGGAGTCGTGTGCTCCATCCTGGTGAGTAAATGACGCTCCTGCGCTGCGTTTACTGTTTCTATGGCAAAAGATTCGCTGTGGTGACTCCCTGTTTATCTCTAATCAGGGTACCTGCTTGTTGTGGGTCCCCGGCTTTGGTCTCGCAGTGTTCGCTGTCCTCTACAGTCTGGGAAACATCTGCGCTCTGTCCAGGTAATAACCAGACCTAACCCAATACTACATTACCCATCATTGCTGAGGGCCTGTATTGACTTCACAGTGTTTTTATGAAGGGAAACGTCGTCCCCTAGTGGTAGAAATCAAAGCTTTGACCGCAGAAATCTTTTATAAACCTTCATGTGTTTCAGCACCATGTTCCTGATGGGTCCATGCCGGCAGCTGAGGACCATGTGGGCTAAAGAGCGTGTGCTCGCCACCGTCATCATGCTGGTGAGAACAAACAGCTTTTCATTATTGTCTGTGTAGGTTCTCAGTCATCCAGGTCATGGTAGTCTAAGGAGCTTGGAAAGAAAGCTACTGGAATCACTCAAGCTTCGTGAAGGGCTCTCATCCAAGAAGCTCTTGGATGAGAGGTGAGACATCTCCACAAAGCTTAAAGAAGTCCAGATTTTCATTATTCTGTCCTCATGTTGATTTAAGTAAAGGAATTTCTCAAATGCCTTTGAAACCCTGGCAAAACTCATCACAGTGACGGAAGAAGCTGAACACACAAACAGCAGGGGTCCAGCTAGGGTTGTCACGATGGAAGGATTTCAAGTCCGATACTGATACTTGGAAAAATACCTGATACTTGATACAACAGAGGTGTTTGAAAGGTTAAATTAACATTGTCTGTTAGGGTTACAGACGGACTGGTCCCCAGTCAGTGTCGAGGTCGTGGGAAATCAGCAGATTCCTGTCTCTGAGTAGTCAATCTGTAATTTATTACAACTATAGAGTCCAGTCTAGTTTTCCTTCAGGGGTATTTTAGAAAACAATGAAATCAATCATTCAAAAACAATCAAAAGTAGAGAAATAATGTTGAAGATAAACACCATTAAAACAACGATAAATATAAACCTGACCCAACAGTGTGACTAATGTAACAGGTAAGATAAGTGGTAGAGGGCATGTAAAAACAGGTTTCCTATAAAAAGCCTGTCTGTATAAATAAGTATTGAGCTTGTTTAATGATTTTAGATTTGTAATGAGGCAGCTGTGGAGTCAGAGTGAAATCTCGTCCCAGACTGGTTTCTGGGACTTCACATTAATTAAACAAAAAACAGCTGAAGAAGTAGTAACCGACTCAGCAGTGAGCACAGCTGTCCAGTTTTCCTTACACATATTTTATTACATTTCAGTCATTTTTTTTTTATCCACATTTGCATTTTTCTTATTTATTTGTCTCTAAGGTTTCTAGTAGTGTAGTGGTTTACATATTCAGGTAGTTCAATTCTGGGAGGAGATGCATTTCCTATAGGGCAGTGTTTCCCAGCCTTTTGGAGCCACGGCACATATTTCACATTAGAAAAATCACACAGCACACTACCAAACAAAAATGTCACAAAAAGCATATTGATCATTTCTCCCGGCGCCCCAGGCATAGCGGAACTGGCTCTGTTTGTCCCCAGTATACCTTTTTGCTTTCTTCTGACCACTACTCATGCTAGGGCCGTCATCTGGGTCGGTGTTTTCTCCAGGACCCAGGTCAGACTGACGACTTTTTCTTTTCAAATATTTATCTATCTATTTATCTATATTTGTCTCACTCACAGCATGACTGTTATTGTAATTTCTTCTTTCTCTTCTTCTGTTTTACTGGCAGTTGGCAACCCATTTAATTAGAGCAGGTAGTTGTACTGCCCTCTAGTGGAAGAGAATGTAATTGTTCTGCCCGTTACTCACCCCGGTCGCTTAGACTACTAATCAGGTGGAACCAGATAATCTTCCACGGCACACCTGATCATTTCTCACGGCACACCGGTTGGGAAACACTGCTGTAGGTTTTCATCAGTAAATCAAACATGTGGATCTACCTGCTGTGAATCCGGGAGCAGGTTAAAGTAGCTTTCATCTGTTTTTTTTGTTTGGTTTTTTTTTTTTGCATTTCTGTTGCTGCTGGCAAATTTAACAGTGGATGAAATCCAGTTTAAAGTGTCTAATCTCTGTATCCAGGTTAGGGCTACAGCTAAAGATGATGACGATCAATCAGTCTTCTAATCGTGGAGTGAATCATTTTCTCTATAAAATGTCAACGTTAGTAAAGCTAATTTCTCTCATAATTTGTTCAAACATGATCCAAAAACAGAGTTTACAGTAATTTATTGAAAAGCCAGGTGACGTCCTGATGAACGACAGGTAGCTGAAACTCACCTGTCGACTCCACCTGAGTGAAGCTGTGCCTCTCTCTGCAGGTGTGTCTGGTGCTGACGCTCTGTGCTGCGTTCTGGGTGAGAAACAAACTGCGATGAAACGTTTGCAGCGAGTCGTGTTGTGTTGTTTTTGTGTTTGATTCGTGTTGTCGTATCTCTGCAGTGGAAGAACAACGGCCTCGCTCTGCTCTTCTGTGTCCTGCAGTTTCTGGCCTTCACCTGGTAGAAAGCACACTCTCACACACACACACACACACACACACACACACGTCTTACCATTTGTTACCTCTGACCGCTGCTGCTGTTTCCCACAGGTACGGCCTCTCATACATCCCATTCGCAAGGTAAGAAAAACACACCTGATCTCACTAGTGTGCGTTTCCTCGGGAGATGAAAACGTGGTTTTAGTCTCGCTTGTTCAAAGGCATAAAAAAAAAAGTTTGAACGGTTAAAGTGAATAACTTGTCATGCATATATGTGTGCTGCTGTGAAATTTCTGATTATAGAAATGTTTTGTTAATGTGATAGGCTTTGATTTGACCGTTTTCCCATTTCCCATTTTTAAGCAGTAGGTTGTTTAAAAGAAATTTTTTAATTTACCTTTCTGCTCTTACTGAGCATTCAAAGCACCGGGCACTCGGTGGATGGTATCCTGAGCGATAATAATATGTGGATAATAGCCATGATAATATTTCGGGTTCATATTACTTTGTTTGTGCCTGCATATAGCAGTAGGTGAGTCATCCATCTTCAAACAACAAATAAGCATAACATAATGAAGAGGAATGAATAATAAATAATCCAAACTCTATCATGCAGGGTATAAAAGCTGTAATCTGTTCCTCTGATTCCTGGCTACCGGAACAAAGTTGTTTTTATGCCGTGTTGCTCTGAACTTTAAAAACCTTCTGAAACTTCCGGTACAAAGTCGTCGACTCCTGTAACCGTGCAGGGATGCTGGGCTCAGCTGTTGCTCACCAATCAGCCCGTTAGACCATTTAACAGTTTGAGTGAGTTTCTGTTCATTACAGATAAATATCCAAACCATGGTATCAAGGAAAGGGACAACAGACTCTAAAGCGTGATAAAATAAAATCAGAACACTATTGGAGCAGTGGAAGAGAGACGGTTTCCTCACACATGACAAACATGGTGCTGTGGGGGTTTTTGTTGTTGGTTTTTAAATTATTTTTTTTTTGGCCTACAACTTCACAGTTCCCGTCAAAGTTGAGTTTGGACTCAGTAACTGTTCCAAGATATTTAAGAGTGAACATATTCCACCCTTAATGACCCTCGATGAGTGTGAATTTGTGTTTATGAGCACATTTTCTGAAATAAATGATAGGACTCATCAGAACTTTTAACAAAATGATATTAAGATGTAAAATAACATGGAGCTTTCTTCCTGTTAAAAGGGAGTTTTTCCTTCCCACTGTTGCCACATGCTTGGTCATAGGGGGTCAGCTGTTGAGGTTTTATACCTGCTCTCACGCAGTTTAGTAGCAAACTTGATCAGCCAGACGTCTCGTTTATCTGGACCTAGTCACACTGGCCAAATACCAGTCAGAAACCCCCTGGCAACCAAGAAAAATGTGTATTCCCCAATCAGTTGGCAAGTGGTTGCTGGAGGTAGCTAGGGTGAAATTGGTCACAAAGAGGTATATGGTGCTGCGCTGATAACCTCGTGATGGCGCTGATTGCTGCGGTCATCTGCAGTTTGCATGGAAGAGGCTGACTTGTCTACAAACGACCACACTCCGAGCTGTAGTGAAACGAGAGAAATGCGATGCAAACTCAAAATGGAGACCGTTCCCCTTCAAAGTAAAAGTTGTGCCTTACAGCTGCAACTAACACATTTGGAGAAGTACAACTTTTACTTTGAAAGTGAACCATCTGCGTCTTCAGTTTCAGTCTTTCATTTGCGCTGGCTATGGCATAGGAGGTAGAGCTACCACTTGGAAGGCTGGTGGTTCGATTTCTGGCTGCTCCAGTCTGCATGCCAAAGGGTCCTTGGGTAAGATACTGTATATGAATGTGTGTCTGAGTGGGTAATTGATATAAGTTGTATAAAATGATTTGAGTGCTCAAGCAGAATAGAAAAGTGATTTATAAGAACCAGTCCATTTACCATGCAAGCTGTGGGCAATTGCGGCAATATGCTAGCCGTCATGGCAATCACAATGAGGTTTTAGTGCCAGGAATGTCTGCATGTCAGACATTTTTCACTGACTGGTCTCCAAGCTTGCTTGGCTGAGGCCTTAGTTTAAAAAGTCAAGATCTGCACGCAATATTTCTATCCATGTCAAATTAGTCTGAAAACCTTCTGATTCAAATATGAGGCTGAAGTCAAGCACAAGACAAGTTAAATACTGTCACTGAGGCAGGATCTTACTCTTGTATGTGGTGTACAGCCAAACTGCATGGTGTCAAACACACGCGCAGTTTGCCTTAAAATCTGACTTAATCAGTTTTTCAAGGATGTTTGTAAGTGCAGGTCCATGAGGTTTGTTTTCTCTCATGGAGCAAAAGACCTTTTCCATATCCTTATGATCAACGTTAAAATCTTGATCCAGGGCGAAGCGAGGTTGTTTGTAACCATTTGGTTCTGTATGTCAGGTTCGTGTTTCTGTTTCAGCATTTAAAATTTCTCTTTTCATGCTCGCTATTAAGTAGATGCAGGTCACATTTATGTGCATCCGGTACCCTGTTTAAAAAAAAATGTTTCCTTTCTGTGTACTCGACTTAACGGTGGTAATTACCCATGTTTTGCTGTTAAGGTAGATTTAAACCCACTTACAATTATCATGTCTCTAACAAAAGGCAGCATGGGGGCAAATTGAATTAGCAAGTTTATCCAAATCATTTCTATCAGCCTCTTTAATGCTTTCCTCCCTTGTACCCTTAAAGATGTGTTTTGACATCTCAGCATATCTCAAAGATGTGGTTTGACAACTATTCTGGATTTTTCCAAGCACAGCTGCACAGATAGTTACGCTTGTCTATGCATCACTAATGTCTGATGCACACACACAGTCATTGTGTTCTGTAAGCAGGTCTGAAATGCGGGCAAGGGTTATGACAGAAACTGCTTATTTCAGAAAAGTGCATCAAGGGTTACTCCTGGTCAACCTTTTTAACCATTAGCCTGGTGGCGGGGCCATTTCACAAGCACTTTTTAAAATGACATAAATAAGTAGTTGTAAGTAGTAACACAGTAAAATAAGATTTTGTATTCATCTATAAATTGAGCTACAGAAAGCATGTGTGGAGAAAAAAAAAAGTAGTGTCCCCAGGATAGAGCTTTGTGGAACTCCAGATTTATTTATGTTACATCATGTTACCATCTCTGTCACAGATAAATGAAACGTTACAGCTGTGACAAACGCTAATGGAGCCATAAAGTATTCCTGTGTGAAACTCAGTCACTCTGTCATTATAGCTGCTGACAGAGTGACTGAGTTTTTGAGCACTGAAGTAAAATAGTGTTTTTCTGTCATGGGGTTTATTGCTGTGTTTCTTCTGGACTTTTTTCAGCGTAATTTTGTTCATCTGTATTTATCTGCATGTGCTGCTGTATGTGTGATCTTTTTTTTTCTTTCTTTTTTTTTCTCCTTATCTCATTTTCAGAGACGCCGTCATAAAATTGTTCTCACTATGCATGTAGGAAGCCCCGCCCTGTTCTCCCACCCCTCTGAGTCACTACCTGTCTGACCAATCGGGACACAGGATACTTCCTGGTGGTAGTGGTGTGTCTCTGTTAGCCTTTTAAGTTTATAATAAGTAAGTTTATAATGCAGCTGTAGAGTTCACAGTGCCTGAATTTCTTTTATTGATTTCTATTTATTTTCAGCAGTAAAGAAACGGTTAAAAACCAGTTTATTACAACATCTAATGCAGCTGTACGCTGATTTATTCACGCTGTATGATCTAAGTTCACTAAGGTATCTATTATCACTTGAACTATTCTGTAAAGTGATTAATTATCAAACTGTTTTGGTAGAGTTGGGTGTCTGGGTTTGAGATCAAAATGTGACAGTTTCACTTTGTTTATCAAATTAGTCAACAGAAATCAAATTTTAATCATCAGTAAAATATTTGAGTAAATTTTTTTTTTTTAAGCTAAAATATGACAAAAATCACCTAAACATGATTAATCTGTGTAAACTTCATATTAATCTTTGCTTTTGGGGGGATATTATGTAGACAATCATATTACAAATACTTCAAACAATCAAGACAGGCAGTAAACCCCGTATAAATCTGTTATTCTAATATAGAATAAAAGTTTCAAACCGAATGTCTAACGCGGAGGCCAGGGTTTGAGTCTGACCTGCTCGCCTGTCAATAAAGACATGAAGACAAAAATAAATGTTTATTTAAAAAAATAAAAAGTAAAGAAGAAACACTCTTGTATTTTCTTACATGAGTTTAAAACTCTGTGAAGCAGCTGCATTAGTATGTGAGATAAACCAGGTCCCACGTGTTTCTTTTCTCATGTTAATATTGATTTGAAGTGTTACTGATGTTCACATCTTCCCTTTTTTTTTTTTTTTTTTTTTTTTTTTCTTTTTATTTTTAACATTTTTTTTTTTTGTTTTTTGTTTTTTTTCCTTTTTTTTTTTT